>JBBMFX010000101.1:25270749-25288437 GCA_037832545.1 Rhabdalestes septentrionalis | reverse complement strand
GACAATAGTATTGAGACACACCTGTTTTTCAAGGTTTCAACTAAGCCCATTTCTTCCAGTGAAGGGCTAACTTAATCCTTCTGTAGACCACGACATTGCTTAGACCAACGCACTGCTTCCAACTTTGTGGACACAGTTTGGGGAGAACCTTTTCTATTCCAGCATGACTGTGCACCAGTGCACAAAGCAGGGTCCATAAAGACATGGCCGGATGACCCAGAATCTTTGGAATGAACTGGAACAGATTGTAAGCCAGGCCTACTCGTCCAATATCAGTGTCTGACCTCATAAATGCTCTTCAGAATGAACGGGCACAGATTTCCACAGAAACTCCTAAATTTTGTGGAAAGCCTTCCTAGATGAGTGGAAGCTGTTATAGCAATGGGGACACCCGCTCCATACTACATATTATGTTGGTGTACCGGACAGGCGTCCCAATACTATTGTCTATATAGTGCATATAAATACGTCTCCAGCGTTCCACAGGTGACAATGCGCATTTATACAAACTTTCAAATAACAAAATTGCTGTTTTCAGTCGAGGCCACGCCCCACTTCTGAAGAAGCCTGGTTTTATTTAGTGGGTCACTCCCCTACAGCACTGAGCTCGTGAATAAGAGCTTATTCAAAAACACTCATCTACAAGATTTCACTTCCATTTTCCACTCCGACATTGGAAAACATTTAAAAGCCCTGCCCTCTACTAAATATATTTTTATGCTTTAATGTACCTGGAATCGTTTTTCTGTGGGACACCCCGAAAATTATCAGTGTGGAAATAACCCACTTCTACCCAGGAGTTTTTCTGCTGAAGGGCGTGCCACAACGTAAAGTCTGGCACAAATATTTCCACATTCTTGCATGAAGCAGGACAGACTACAGCAAATACAGGAAATGCAAAGCTCACATCAGTAAAAGGCACTCCATTACCAGTTACCAGGTGTTCTCTTGTCGGTCAAGTACTCTTAGATAATTTAGAAATGGCCTGTATTGAAAAAAAAAAAAAAGGAATTAATTTCCAGTGTGCTTGAAAACTCATAAAACATAAAAACAATAAAAGGCTTGAACAGAGGGACACGTGAGGAAAGAAAGGCATGCAATATGATTATGAGACATTATACGCTCCTTGATTTTATTTTGTTTGTCAAATACAGGAATAGTCCATGTACAGAAGAACTGAGTTTTGTGTGAAGAGCTGTACAATATTTACACAAAAAGGCTTTGTTTTTGAAAGAAGCACAGTATTAGATTGTTCCAAAATAATACTCATAATACAGACAAAGGACAAACAGTTAAAAACAAAACAACAAAAAAAAATCCTTTTTAAATATTACTAATACATAATCTTTCCCTAGTGGGGACTGGATGCTATAGTTAGCTCTTATTTTCATGTCCATCTTCTGAAGAATGCACTGAAATATTACAGTTTTGCGTAGTATATTTTATTTCCGTCTATTACTCTTCCACAGATGCCGCCAATTCTTTTTTTTGTGTCTTACCAGATAAGGGAGCCCAAAGGAAGACAGCTCTGATCGTGACGCAGTTTTGCTTGTGACATCTGAACGTAACAATACGAAACGGATAATGAAGCACTGCTGCTTTTTTTGTACTGTTTGAAATGTCTTTTATATAAATAATAAAAATGTATTACTGTAGTTCACTCGTTTCACTCGCACAGCCTCAAGTTTAACACCGTTCCACTGCGTAGCATCTTCTTCTCCTTGTGTCATTGTACTCCTTTCACACTCGTTTATAAAACACAACCGTCACGCCACCACTTATGTTGCTTGAGGAAAAAAAAAAAAAGCAGAATAAGTCTGTAGTTTTAAAAAATAATCTGTTGTAAAATTCAAACAGTAACAGACTTCCTCCTAGCATCGTCTTCAAATTAGTCGTCAGTTATCTGCGCATAAGTTGGGCAAAAGGCTGAAATTCGCACGGCGGCCTCCTTCCGTCGTATAGTTCATCAGCTGATTACAGACAACGAATCTGCTGTCTGAGGGGGAGGAGTTCCATCCATCTCAGACAAAAGAACCCCAAACAAAAAAAACTAAAACTAAAACATAAAACAAAAACAACGAGCGCCTCAGACTGGTCACATTTTCTGTGTGTGAACTCGTTCTCTCAATCTATTCCGTCGACAGTCCTGCTTTTGCTGATGAAAACCACCATCTTGCTGACTTGAAGTGAAGTGAAGGAGAATGGATTCATTTACTTGTCAAAAGCAACCTGCTGAGAGATGGCTGCTCTGTCCAGGTCTTTCTTCTCTCAATGTATCACAATCGTTTTAAGAAGCGCTCCTGTAAAAACAATAGCAGAGGACAGGGGGAGGGGGGCTACGCAAAAAAACTAATCCACCCTATTTGCAACAGGCCTTGTCACTCCCTTTGGATTTGTCCTTTGTTCCTTTCGCTGTTCTCACCCCTTTTTTCCCCCTCCTTCATTTTTTCATTCCTTCAGGCTTTGGCACTGAGGGTCATCAACTCTAAGAAGGAGTTGAAAAGGGTGTCCAGCCAGCTCTGGTTGGCCATGCACTGCTGAACAACCTCTTCTTGCCCAGGATCTTCTGAGGCCTGTTCTATGGTGTCCGTCTAAAGAGGAATTACAAGATGGTATTAAATAAAAATAAACAAACATCACACATTTCCTCACCAGTACTCTTCCACTGTTCCAAACAGCAAATTTTGATTCTAGCTCAAGCAAAGAGGAGTGAAAGGGTACTTGCCTCCTTCTTACAGATTAAGAAAGTGTGATATTTGTAATGATGCAGAGAATGGTAAAGACTGTAGAGTCGACACGTCTCTGTTGACAGCTTGAGGTCCTAAAGGAGACAAGAAGAGAAGATTAGAAGTGATCTAAGCAAAGTAATTAGGGTCACAACACTGAAAAGCAGCAGTCATTAGTACAACCATGCCATGACTTCATACATACTGATTTTGACTAGCAACACTTAGAAACTAGCAGAGAAATTGTGTGAAGAGAAAGCAAAGAAATATTTAGTGCATTTTTTTAAAAGATCATCCTTTACATTCTGCAATATTTGGCATTCCTTGAAATCAAAAGTACACAATCAAATCTATTGATACACAATATAAGCGAATGCAAACATAATTCATTATATAAACTCTGAAACAAATTAAGTAATTACGTTGTTTTGCTTGAATAGTCAAATGACATTAATAACATTGTTCCCAAAGAAAACAGGTTTAATTTAGTTCCACTATTTTATATTCATGAACATTTCATACAAACACTCAAGACATATAGCTCCACTGGGGGGTTTGGATACTCAATGAATCGCCAACGTTTGTGTTGCCCCTCCCCCCAACTTTTGTCAGACTAAACTGTATTAAATTGTTTAAATTGTAATTATAACTTGGTTTCTCATCCCAAAACACCCCCACTTTTGGAGAGCTTGTAGAGATACGCCCCTAGTAGAGAAAGTGAGTATTTGTTATTCTTAGCATGCTTACATTTTATTATTCCGTTTACTTTAATTTTATTGTACAGGTCTGAAGGGCAGTACCTGTGGTTTGGGTACACTCTTTTTGACACGGTTCAGGGTTTTCCGGTTGTAATACTCCCCACCGAACCTCACCCTCACCACTCCAGAGTCCAGGGGCTCTGCTGTTAACTGTGGGAAGGTGTGTAGGGCCTCCTGTGGGTCACGACAGAAGTAGACAGTGAGGGGGAAAGAGAGAAACAGACAGGTGAACGGAGGATACGTGCATGAAAAGCAGCAAAGTATAAACTGGAAGCTCTACGATCCCTCTGAACTGCACTCAAATAACAAGGCTAATGCAGCCAACAAGTAATGGAAGCGTACATACACCACTTAGTATTTAGTCCTGAGATTGAGATCACTTAACTTAATTGGTGTGACATGAAGTTTGGAAAACGCTAGCTGAATTGAATAGAAACTTCTATCACTTCATATAAAACACGTTGCAAAATTAAAGAAGCAAACATGCTCATCTACTGTTTTTTGGGGTGAGGGCGCATTTTTATTTCTCACTGAACCACTGCTCTAAAATGACAGGAATCAAGGCAGAGGGGTCAAAGCCGCACCTGGTGCTGGGAGTTCATGTTGACCCGCTTCAAAAGCTTCCTCTTCTGCTCGCTGAGAATGCTGTCGATTTTTCGCATTGGAGGGAGGTACAATTCATCTGAAAGTTGTAGCATGCACATCAAAACACCACATCGTTTGAATACAGTTAAACATAACTGTTGACAAAAGAAAGGAAGGTTTCACAAATATTTTATAAAACACTACATATTTTCACTCTTACCTTCAGTGTCCTCCAGGGCCTGAATCATGTCTGGGTCCAAGGCTGTACTGACCAGCATCTCCACATAGCTTCGGTACATCTCCCTCATGGCACGAGTGTTCAGACCTGCTTTCACAGAGACTAAGAGAACAAAACACACGTTTACTAAGAAAGCAACAAATGAATTGTACTGCAAGAATTAAAACAAGCAAGTCTACAATGAAATCAGACCCTCCCACTGACACTATGGCTCCATGTAGCTTGAAGCTAACATATTGGCTTGGGGCAAGCACAATATAATGAACTGTTGTATAATGTAGAAGAATACAATAAATTGTAAATATTTTATATGCTGAATGCTGAAATAAACCAAAAGTAGACATTGTGAAAGAGTGTTGAAGTCATAACCACTGAACTGAATCCTATTTAGAATAGCTAGTGTTGACCTCGTAACATTTTTAAAATAATATATTGCATAGGGATGGGAATTGCCCCTGAGGCGATCATATGATTCTATCACAATATAATTTTCATTGAGGAGTATTTCGACCATATGTTACTACATTTGGAAAAGAACACGGCTAAATTCAATTCACTTGAATGTTTCCATTGAACTCCCTTCAAATTTCTGCTCTGATACAAAAGAACTAGGTCTTGCACCATCTTGTGGGCATCAGAAGTATTGTTATCAGAACAGATCAACAAAGTATCTAGAACACACACACACACAACCACACACACACACAAACACACACACACACACACACACACACACACACACACACACACACACACACACACACAACCAGTCAAACGTTTGGACACACTTTCTCATTCAATTTATTTTCTTTGTTTTTAATATTTTCTACATAGAATAATATTGAAAACAAACACAATAATGAAAGAACATGTGGAATTATGCTGTAAACCAAAAAAGAGTAAAAAGAAACCAGAATATGTTTTGTAATATGTTTTTTACTTAATTATTTCTTGCCATAATGTGGAGTAGAACCGTAGTCGAGTACGATTACTAAATGTGTACCAACCCAACCAGCAAAAGAGATGGTCCCAAATGTATTAAGAAGGCAATTCCACTAATGAACTCTTGACAAAGAACACCTGCTAACTAAATAGCATTTCAGGTTGGTGCCTTATGAATCAGATTGAAAAAATTCCAAGAGTGTGCAAAGTTGTCATTAGAGCAACAGGTTATGTTTTCAATATTAATCTGCAATGTAGCCAATAATAAAATCAAACGAATGAGATGGTCCAAACTTTTGACTGGTAGTATGTATCCATATATATCTATTTTCCTCTAATACCGAATACACACAATATTGGAGCAACTCTTTACACAGTATTTAAATACAGCCAGCAAAGACTGCTTTATGCTTGAAAATACCCTGACAATTTTATTTGATAAAAAATAATTAATTTAATACTACTCTAATCAAATTTTAATCACATTCTAAAATTTATGCACACTTAGGGCTGCATTTTTACACCCCTATTAACACACAAACACACACAAACAAGTGTAGAAATGTTCATTGTGCTCACTTTCATCTTCGCTGGCTGAGGACTCAGACTCTGATGATGACGGAACTTCAGGCACCTTCAACCACTTCCTCCTCTTCTTGGGTGGAGGTTCTGCTTTCACCTTCACTGGCTGCTGCTTCACCGAGCGCTCTGTCCTACGCTCCGCTACTCCAGTCCGTTTATCCTCTTTCACCTTCCCTCGCTCTGCCGCCGCCAATCGTTTCTCCGCCCTTGGTGGTGCGGGAGGAGGCGGTGTTTTCTTTTCTTTCTCCTTCTTCTCCTCCCGCTCCTTCATTTTGGACACACGCTCCTTCTCTTGCTGCTCTTTCACCCTGATGTTGTTCTTCTCTCTGGCCTCACGCTGCTCTTTCGCTTTCTCCCGGTCTTTTTCCTTCTCGTCCCTCATGGTGCGAGAGGCCACCTGGTTGTTAGGGGCAGGAGGTATCTTTGGGACCAGTGACTGTGACTGACGTCTGAGATTTTAGCCGAGAAAGGAGAAAGAGACACAGGAAAAGATATGAAAGATTATTGACAACACCTGTTAACTGCAAGCACTGATGCATTGCGACCACATTGAGACCACTAAATCTGTGAAGATACCTGAGTGTTACAGAGGGTCTGTGCCAGGGCTTGCGGGAGCAGACCCTTACATAGTCCTTCTTGTTCACGTTCTCCAGGAACTTCACATATAGCCGTTGGTACCGTTTTTTAGCATCACCAAAATAACCAAGGTACTAAGAAGGAAGAGAAAGAACAAAAGGCATAAAATAACCCATGTCACAGCAGGTGTACTTTATAATACAGAAATAAATAATTAAATTAAATTAAAAAAAGTGAACAAATGGATCTACTCATCACACATTGGTCGGCTGCAGGCTAATAAATGGGCTATGACATTAATAACAGTTTATCTTTATGCTTTAAAGAGTGGAAACTCCCAAAGCCTGTTTTTCATTATAAACAGCAGTGATGTTGCAATGTTAAAACTTAATTTCAAACAGTGAAAATAACATTTGTGATTTGTCCTCTGCAGTAACCTCTCTGGTTCCCACACAAGAGCTGTAAAGTTGTAACCTAATGTTAGCTTAAGCATAAGAAAGCCAAAACAACAAATCACACCAACCATGAGGAAAACTGATGAATTGGAACACTGCAGTAATACCAATTTCTCATAGTGTGACAATGGAGTGCCAAGCTAATGATGGTAACTGTTCACATTCTCACATTCTGGGTGATGAGTTCGGATATACTCAGATAATCACACCCATTCCTTTTCTGTTTTCATACTGGTGTTTATTGAGAGTTCCCCTCCTGTAGTTTGTGTTTGCGCTGAGACTATAAGAGGGTCCACGGCATTTTGTAAAGGGCTGCATGCCTTTAATAAGCATCATAATCTTGCTTATAGTCTACGTTCAGGCAACAGTGAAGTTAAAGTAAAGCAACAGTCCTTTATTACATTCTTTTCCCATGTGCTTTTATCCACCTTTTCGAGCATTTTTCAAGATTAAACGAAGGGTTATGGGTTTTTTTTTACTGGGGGTCATTACTCCTTAATACTCACATTGCTAGTGGCACAGAACTGTCTCTGCCCATCTTTGATCTCTGGTGCAAACTTCTGCAGTAGGGCTTTCTGCACACGCCAGATGGGAGGTGGTTCCCGACCTGTCTGCAGGGCCATCTGGGAACATTAAGCAAAAAAAACATCACCAAAATGACTCAGTGTGTGTAGCTACCAGTGGACACAAACTCATACATCTGTTCCACCCAGGGGGTGCTACTACTGTTTAGTGATCTCATCCAAATCTGTATTTGGAAAAAGCTTATAAAAGCAGCCTTGAGATATTTCCACTGAAGTGTGTAGGAATGCTTTTTTCGATTCTTGGCAAAACTCACTCTCTCTCTCTCACACTCTCTCTAACTCTCTCTCACTCTCTCTCACTCTCTCTCACTCTCTCTCACGATACCAAACGTAGTCCCTAATCATTACTGAAATTAACAATACATTTTATATTTACTATATCTTTATTTACTAGCAGAAGCCCAACAAACAGCATGTTAGCAATATGCACCTTAAGTGTCCTGATGTCCTCAATTCGTACCACAAACTCATCCCTCTCTCTGAAAATGCCCTCTCCCCCACTCTCACTCTCATCTTCATCAGTTTCTCCTGCAATCGCAGCACCACTCTGTTTTTGTGCCAAGTGTAACGGAAGGATTTGTGGTGCTGGGGGCTCCTCCGGGGACGAGGGTGCCGGTGCAGGCTGCAGAGGTGGAGCAGGGCTGGGGGGAGGAGGTGTTGAAGGTGGAGGAGAGACTGCAGGAGGAGGAGGTGGAGGAGAGAGGACAGGTAAAGAAGAAGCAAGTGGGCTAGATGGAGGTGGAGACTGCTGTAGTGGGGGCTTCTGCAGTGGAGATGGGTTTTCTTCCAGTTGAGGGAGGGGTGATGGGAGAGAAAGGGGAGGAAGAGGAGGTGGAGAGGGAGAAGATGAAGGTGCAGGAGAAGATGGAAAGAGGGGAGGAAGGGAGGAGGGGGCTGCTGTTTGAGGAGCCTCTTTGGGCGAGTCTGAAAAAGAAAAGGAATATGTTAAAAAGAAAAATAATAACAAAAACAGTAACTATTGCTCCAAGGTGTACTAAATTTAAGACTATGCAGGTGTTTAAAAAACCTTACCACTTTCTGTCCTCTACTCTTACCTCCTACTTTTGGAACAGTCAGCAGATCCATTTCTGGATTGTTCCCTTCTACTTCTTTGTCTTGCTCCTCTTCTTCATTTACATCTTCGCCTTTCTCCTCTTCCATGTCCTCGTCCTGCTCATCTCTTGTTAACATGGCAGGCTCAATGGGCTGAGTGTGTACATGTGCAGGAGGCTGTGAGTGCATGTGTGGTGGGGTTTGTGGACTAAGGTCAGGAGGCTGTTGGGTCGGCGTCAACGGTGCAGGAGGGGGTGGGGGTGGAGGGAGAGAAGGAGGTTGCATTGTAGAGGTGCTGAGCTGTGGAGTGTCATACAGAGCAGAGATGGCTGAGGATATGCTCTTTTGCAGATCCTGGTTCTTCCCTACAGAGTCCTCTTCATCTGAAGAAAAGGATGGAAGTGTCTCCAGGTTTCTCTTCAGCTCTTCGTCCAAGCGCTTGCAAGGGCTTGGGCATCCACCTAGTGAGAGACCAGCATCACCTTCACTGTCCCCATAACCAGATGGTGCTGCAGGGGCTGGTGGTGGTGGTGGCTGGGGGGATATGGGACGGATTCCTCCACTCTTCCCTGGTGACGAGTCACCATTCCCAGAGCTGCTCCCCGACCGTTTCCCAGATTTGAGAAAATCCAGAAAAGAAGCCACAAAGCCAGTCTTCTCAGATTCTTTTTCTTCCATCTAAAAACCAATAAAATGCAGGACAGGGTTAAACAGAAGATGAGCATAAGTTTGAAAAAAATAAGTGACAATGGGCCAAGAATTATATTTCAGTGAGGTCAGAGATATAAATACATAAACACTATTAGATAAACCCTTTCTCTTACCTCCTGAGTTTTGGGCTTATTCTTGTCTTGAGGTCTGTTTATATCAGGCACTCCTGGTGTCCCTGGGCTCAGCCCTAAAGAAGGAGCTGAACCCACAGAACCATCTGAGAGGGCTGGGTCAGTACCAGACAAAGAATCTGTCCGCAACAGGGCATCAGAAGATGACATGGTACTGATAGGAAGCTTGATCTAGAAAGGGGTATAAAAAAATTCCAGAATCACACATTTGAGTCCTAACTTACACCAAATGAAGTCTATACAATACAAATTCTTCAAAACATACCTTGATAGGTTTTATTGGCTCCTGGTGCTGTTGTGGCTGGTGATGCATTGGCTGCTGTTGCAAGTGCTGTTGATATAGATGAGTCTGTTCTTTGTTGGTTGCCTCCATGTCCATCATAGTTTCATCTCGCCGGCCTCTCCCTCTGCCCCTACCTCTGCCCCTGCCTCTCTCAGGAACAAATCCTGTTCCACATTCTCCCATCATGCCCCTGGAATGTTGGGGTTCAGGTAAAGGACGTATGCGTGGACGGCCACGAGGCCTTGGGGGTCCCTCTCTTTTGGGCTTAGTGGGCTTCCTGCCTCTCTTTTTTGGTCCTTCGTGGGACAGTAATTGTGGAGGACCAAGAGAGGGATATCCAAAATCCAAGTCACCCATTAGAGGGCTCATAGTTCCACCAGATTTCCGACAGCTAGATACAAGGTCTGGAATCAGGTCAGGAAGTCTTCGGCTATTCAGTCGAATGTCAGCAGGAACATCAGCCTTATCCTCATCATCCTCAAATTCATACTCCTGTGCATAGCTCTTCTTTGGTAGGGAGTTTGGGTCAGGTCTCTCCTTTAGGAGATGGAAAGAGCTTGACTTCAGGAGCTTTTTGGGACGAGATGAGCAGAAAATCGGTGAGGTAAGTCCTCCTGTTCCAGATCCAGAACCTCCTGAACTTCCCAGCTTGGCACCAGAACCTTCACCAACATTCCCAGCATTTCCCATTCCAAGGCTGGGTGGTTGTGATTGAATGAGGCCAAGCTGCTCCGTGTTGACTGTAGATGGGAGCTCATGAGTCTTTAGGGAGTCGAGATCCAGATGCATGGTTCCATTGTCAGGTTCTGAAAGATCATGGCAATACTGGCCATAATCTTGATCACCATGGTGTCCAAGCATGTCATAGTTTGCAGCTGTATCATCCCCCCCACCTTCTGCAGTTGACTTCATGCCCTCCATGCCTTCTTGTCCAGTCTGAGATTGGGCAACTCCATCCTGACCCTGCCCTGATCCTCCAGGACAGCTTGACTTGAACTCCTCTGGGCAGAACATGTCCTCCATTCCAGGAAAGAAGGATCGGTCTTCATCTGGCAGCAGAGAATCTGGGAAACAGATAGACGTTAAAGGAACAAACCTCTGGCTCTGCTGGGACTGATTCTGGTTCTGGTTTGACTTCACTGACGAGGTCCTAGAATCAAAGTGATGATCAGCTTGATGTTGCTGGTCAAGCTGAGCTTGAGGCAGCTGGGAGGAGTGGGAGGAGTGAGACTGCTCTTGCTGTTGTGCAGTTGTAGAAGTCGACTGAGCAGCAAGATGATGATGGCTCTGTTGAGTAGGGAGCTGTGGGTGAGAGTGTTGGTGGTGGGAGTTAGGGTGTTGAGGAGCTTGAGTAGTTTGCTGTGGCTGATGGTGGTGATGGGAAAGGTGATGCCCATGGGACGGGGTAGATAAGCCCAAATCTGGCTCAGAGAGATACGAATGTAACTCAGAGGGGTGGTGTTGCGAAGGGTGATGAGATGAAAGTCTCTGCTGATCCTGCGATCTGTGTCTCTCGACACTTCCTCCACTTCCACCTCCAGAATTTCCTCTGCCGCCCTCATTTCCTGCTCTGTCATCTACCATTCCTCCTTCCTGACTTGAGGTCCGAGAAAGGGAGCGATCCAACATGTCCAAAGAGGACACTGTGGTAGATTTTGAATGGTTCTGTTCCTGCTGCTGGGAGCTATGGCCATAGTGACTAGCCGCTTCCAAAGCTTGGGTCTGCAGTTGAAGCTGTAACTGTGATGTTTGGGGCTGGGTCTCTGGTGCTGTAACTCCACTGGCTGCTTCCATCAAAGCCTGCTGACTGACAGGATGTTGCTGTTGCTGAGGATCCATTTTGCTGCGTGTGGTATGGGAGAGCACCGACTGCAGCAGGTGAGGAGGCTGACGAGACTGGTCTGTTGGAGAGTCCATTAGTGTTTGGGACTGAGACTGACGCTGTTGTGATTGCTGTTGGTGCTGTTGCTGATGAGACTGATGATGTGGGGTTTGCTGTTGCTGATGTGCCTGTTGATGCTGTTGGTGATGATGCTGCTGCAGATCAGGTGTCTTGCGAATGTAAGCCATGTCTGCAGAATCTTGTGGCTTCTTCTGAAGATCCATGTGGGAGTGAGCATGCAAGTGAGGATGTGTAGGTGTGTGCTGATGGTGAGAGGAGGGATGCTGAGAAATGGAGTGCTGGGAATAAGGGTCACCCCGACCATAATGGACAACTGATCCCATTGAGTCATGGTGGTGATGGGGATGGGAATGGGTTTGATCAGAGCTCCCTCGTCCTCCTCCTTCTGAGACAGTTCTGTTGCTCTTCTGTTGTTGTTGTTGCTGTTGATGTTTGTGTTGTTGCTGTTGCTGCTGTTGATGCTGCTGCTGCTGCTGTTGATGTTGCTGCTGCTGTTTTTTTAGGGACATCTCCAATTGACTGTCCAGACCTGCTCCACTTCCTCCTCCAGACACTGAAACATTAGAAGTAGCACTATGAGTTCGAATAACACTCTGAAGATGGTATCGCTCCTCTGAGCTTTTGCTCATTTCATTAAACAGCCCCTTATTTCCATCCTGGGGTGGAAGAACGGGAGGCTGCTGGGTAGACTGCGAGGAATGATGGCTTTGAGGGGCATAATGATGATGCGCTTGAGGAGTAGGACTTTGCGCCTGAAGCAGATGCTGGATGAGAAAATCATCATCATCGTCATCCTGCTGTGGTCTAGGCTCAGTTACACCAAGTATGCTGGTGTCAGACTTAGTTTTCGGAGGGGCGGAAGGATGGTATGGTTGTGATCGAGCTCCTCGGGTGTCTGGAAAACCTTGTGGGGAAGGTAAGAAAGAAGGGGAGAGAACAGAAGACAGGTATTTGTTGGATCCTGTCCCGACAGGTGACTGAGCAGGTCGTGAGGGAGCAGGAGAGTGCAGTCCTGGACGAATGATTCCAGAGTTGCCAGATGGAGATGGACTGGAATCTGGGATGTGGTAAGAACCACCACTTCCTCCACCTCCTCCTACATTATTTCCACCTCCTGTACCGGTACTAGCTCCATTGCTACTCCCACCTGCTGTTCCCCCACTTGCACCTGAACGTAAGAGAGCAGGTGAATGCCCTGAGCCTGCATAGCCCATTGAGGGGCTCCCAGCACCCCCAAGTGATGGAGGCAGTGACCCATAACCTGAATCTGCTCCATAAACTGACTCTGCTGAAAATGATTGATTTCCAAGATTGCCATACCCTTTCGCAACACCAGAGGTCCGGGCTGAAGGCAAGTCATGAGTCTGTGGGGAACTAAATCCTCCATATGATTGAGATAAGTGTGAAGATGGGGGCTGGCTTGGAGAGAATGACTGAGGCTGCTGCTGGGGAGGAGTCTGGCCTGTTAGATTACTTGATGACTTTACTGGAGCTACTGGGGAGCCATAGCCTGATAGACAAGCTTTAGGAAGTGTCTGCTGGGAGGAATTAGAAGTGCTAGATGGGGCCTGGGAGTGTGTTTGCGCGGGATGAGACACAGACTGAGTGGGCGGCTGCTGCCGAGAGGATCCAGATGCAGAGCTAGAAGTTGGAATGGAGTTAGATTGACGAGCACCAGCAGATGCAGATGACGAAGAAGAGGATGAGGAAGAAGATGAGGCAGAGGATGCAGACGGTGGTGTATGGGGTGTTCTGGAGGAGGACCCAGAGCTGGATGAAGAGTAGCCACTACTGGAACTACTTTTCGATCCCTTTCCTGGTCCACCAGAGGATGAGGATGAGGAAGAACCGTAAGAGGGCTGTATAATAGGTCGGTACTGTTCTGTTCTGGGTGATGGTTTATGGTCAGACGATGGACTATGCTCTCCCAGTGGACTGCAGGAGAGGCTGGCATGACGAGGATGAGGGGCCTGCTGATACCCAGACACTCCACAACTGAGGTAGTGCTGGAGGGGGTGAGGCGTGGAGGCAGAAGCCTGTGCCGGCGACGGACGCTGGTAGTGCTTAATGACGCTGTCTTGTCGTGGCACAGTTCGTTCTTGGGAGCTTGGCTGAGGTGGAGCAGGAGCAGAAGAAAAAACAGATGCACTGTACAATTGTGAGGACTGGTCCTGAAGCTGTGAGGACAGCAAATTAAACTGGTGAGGCTGCAGATGGCGGGCAGAAGCTGAAGCTGCTGAGGAAGCTTGGGCAGATGTGACGCCACCACCAGCACTAGGATCATGACTCCCACGGTAAGCCGCAGCAGCACCTTGAGACGACAACAGTCGATCAAAGCCTAGACCTGATTGAGAGGGCGTCTTGATGTGCAACAAGGGATCATGGGGTGACAGCAAGCCATTGGAGGTGGGACTGAAAGTAGGAGTGTCTTGTAGCGAGAGTGATGGGGTCACCCCAGGAAATGTGCGCCCAGAAAATGAAGCTGGGTGTTGATAGGCTGATAAGGCAGAGGATGATGGGAATGATCCAGAACCAGGAAGAGCACCGGAGATAAACAGTTCTGCAGGGGCAGGTGTGTGCATCGCTAAAGAATGATAAAAGCAAAGGGGAAAAAAGATACATGATAACGTGAGCTCCAAATATGTATCAAAAAGGTAATGAAGCAATAACAGTCCTGTACGATAAAAATTGTGATATAAGTAACATATAAAGACCACAGAATAATTAGAGAGCCAATTAACATTTGCTAATGTGTGCCTTTCAAGTTGTTGCTATGGAAACAGTGCTCTGGCTGACTGCTCTTAAAATGTTCAGTAACGTGTGCAATATTTAACCTATAACTATTCAGAATATATGAATTAATGCATTTGCTCATTTTGTTTTACTACAAATAATATTCCTTATTACAAAACAATAAGGAAACATTTATAAACCTTATGGATCCAAAGCTTACCAGTCTGCCAAGATGGGGTGCGGAACTGGGACAGGAGAGAGGAGGCAGAGGGTGGTGGCTGTGGACCCCGAGACTCCAAAGCTGAGATCAGGTTCATAACTGATGGATCTGGACCTGAGGGACTTGCATGATGTAGCCCAGCATCAAAAAGCCCAGATAAGCCTTCGAGACAGATCATAAATTAAAATACTAAGTTAGGATACACTTACAAATTAGCAATTAAATACAAAATCAACAGACCTCCACATACACATTCATCCAGAATTATGAGGACAGTCATAATTTAGTTAATCCAGCTACACAAAGGTACACCCATTGCTGACACAGCTGTTCAGGTACACATATGCAGACATTTGCATAATGACAAAAAAAACAGACACTCTAGAGCAGCCACACAAGCCTAAAGTCACCCTGGCCTATGCCAAGCCCCCATTATTGTGCTGTGAGCCAGTGGAACTGTTAGATTGATGGAGCTCTGTTAAATACCTTTGGGGTGACCTAATGCGGTGTTTGTGATCCAAAACGCATACCTGGCCTCACTAATACTCTTGTGGCTGAATGTAATCAAATCATTACAGGAATGTTCCAACATCTAAGGTAAAGTCTTCCCAGAGGAGTATAGGCTGTTAGTGCAGCAGGAGAATATGTGGTACATGCAGGTGGTTACTGGCAAAAAATATCCAAAACTTTAACTAAATTTTCAGCAATTTCTACAGCTAGAATGGAGACGCTGGGCATCATTACAATAATTCAGTGGTTCCCAACTCTGGTAATGCATGTTTTCATTTTTCCCAGTTCTAAAATACCTTTTACAAGTACTTATTACAAGTCATTCTTAAGCGGGTGGATCAGAGTAAAAAACAAAAACACATTAGAAATGAACAAGACAACCTTATGAAGCTACTATTACATTTGATTCTACTAGGCCCACCTCAAATGGAATAAAAATGCAATTAGTACATTTAATACAAGTCAGTAACAAATTTGCAAATGCTTCCAAAAAAGCCATGATAGTTTTGAACTTGCTATTAGAGAAAACACCTGATATTTCTCAGGTATATGTGGAATAACTGTAATAACTAAATTATAATGATTGTAAATTAATGTGGACTTAAAAGCTCATTTTAAAGGTGAGGAATTCATGTGCAAACCTACATACAGACCATCAGGAGTTTACATGGTTTATCAGAAGCATCACAGGTAGGAAAACATGAATCAACATGCAAGCAAAGAGGCTCCATATAGCCACATTCATTCTCACATCAAGACTCTTCTGGCAGTGGGCTTCACAGTGTTTGAGCATTTAAATCTGTTTTTGTAATCCACATAATCTACTGTTGTGTGGGAAGTCAGTTTCAGTTGGTAGAAAAATTGTTTGTCGTTAGAGAAACACGTCGGAACCCTGTGCTTTGTTTGGTCACACTGCCTGGGTGGGCTTTCATTCCCCACCATGAGATTTATCAGACAACCACATTTGTTAGAAATGGGAAGATTTTTAAAAAGTGTTTAGCCCTATGGAACTGAATGTCACCAGTGATGCATTCAGTTTGGTGACATTGCCTTAAACTAATTTTAAATCTGTTGACAGTGGAAGTAAAACATAGCAAAATGGAACAGAATCTGAGCTTCCCTTAAAAAGTTCCTTTTAGTGCTGAATGTAATGTGAATTTTACTTTTAATCTGAGGGATGATAACACACAAAGGTTTAATTATTTATAATTGTGTAATTTTTTGGCCAAAATGTAATTTGAGAAACTAAAACACTACACCCTTCTAGCTTTGTTACATATACATAAATGCATTAACAGCATGAAGACAACACAATACTAAGAAAATGAGAGTGATTTACATTGAAGAAACAATCCCCATCAACTACAAAGGGCATGTGTAATAAACTAAACCTATGATACATGACACCGCTAATAAGCTTAATGAAGCATCACTCACTTAGACTCCTCCCAGCAGCACCCCATGCTCCACCCTGCCCAGAGCTCCCAGGGTGGTGATTTGTTGCATAGCCCTGCAAGGGGTGAGGAGTGGCATAGGCTTGGCGATGGAGGAGTTCAGATTCTGGATGTGATGACCTGGAGCTGCCATATACCAGACTGCCAAAACAGGAGAAGAGGAGAGGGTTCATTACATAGGGTGAACTGTGTTCAATCACAGAATCCAGACACATGTTTGTTTGTACTTTAACATAAAATATATGCACCAAAAACAGGTATCTTGCTGTGCAGTGCTTGTGTTACAATAAGCCCAGTCTCAGCCATGAGACCTCTGCCATCAGGCGGTAAACTTCATGACATACTCATGGTCTGTTTACTGACTAGACTGGAGAAAGTCTTTTATTTTCTTGCTCCATAACATTAATTTCCCAACAGGTGAACCACTCTGGAATCTTTACACTGTCAGATGCATTTGATTGTATTGCTTATTTTTTTAGGTTCCTACACAATTTATCTCCACACAGGTGAAACACTCTGGAGTGCTTTACACTGTCAAATTTGATTGTCCTATAATTAGCACTGTAGATAATAAGGCCTGCGAGATGCATGCTGATGTATGAACCAAAGGTGGTGGTGGTGAGGGGGGAAAAGTCATGGCGACACGTCTCCATGACCTGAATTCAGGCAAGGAACGGGAGGCAGCCACAGGATCTGCTCATGAACTGCTCTGGAACAGCTTGTTCTCGACAAGCATGCACAACCACGTGTATTCATCTTTGTCACATCGTTTTGGCACGCTCAAATCTCAGATTGCCCCATGAAAGCAGAGCAGCATCCCTTCAAAAACAGAACCATGGTAGCAGGCGGCTAACAGGTTAGCAACAGCAGCTGTGTCTAAGAGCTTGGTGTTTAGGGATGGGAAAACAAGTGGCTGCTTCAGGATAAAACATAAAAACCCTTCCGACCATGCCTAATTTGAGTTCCCTTTCGGTTTAACCATCATAGGCGAGATCTGAGCTGTTAGCCTCTCTGCTGTAGGCCTATATGCGACACTGGCGACCATATTAGAACTAGCAGGCTGGCTAACGTCAGCTGGACGGCTAACTCAGGACGTTGGAGGCCCCACGGCTTTTACTTGTCAAATGAAACCGCCATCGTCCTCTTTGTCGAGTGAACACGTCTTTAACGTGATCAAACACAACCAATGAACATGCCAAAACCCTCCAGATCTCCTGGTTTGTCCTGTATAACCGTCCACAAGC
>JBBMFX010000101.1:25259417-25270649 GCA_037832545.1 Rhabdalestes septentrionalis | reverse complement strand
CGAGTCCTGATCGGGAGGTAACGTCCGATTCCGATCGAGTCTGAAACCATGTGATCGGGCCTGATTTCCGATCACGTGATCGGATCGGGACATCCCTACAACATATATCTAATGCCTTTCGCAAATCTTGAAAAGGGAAATATGTAATGATGCTATATGTTGCCTGCAAAATGTAACCTTACTCTGTCTGATTGTGTAGCTGTGTATATAGTGACTCACCTGCAAGAGCCTGTACAGAGGGCTGGTCATGCGTGCTGAGCAGCTGGGCCTGAATCGTCTCCACAACTCTCTTAAATCTACGACTAGGACCTGTTCAGACCACCACAAAGATCAAGTCACATTTGTCAGTGTAATAGCTTCTACAAATAAGATGATGCTCATATATATTTCTGCAACTCTCTTACCTGATATGAGTGTAAAAGTGACACTGTAGATTCCATATTCCCTCTTTCCCTCTCTCTCTCTTTCCCTCTCCCTTTCCCTCTCTCCTTCTGAAAAGGAGATGTCCACTTGAAATTTGACAGGCTTCTGGAAGACCGATGTACCACCAGAAGACTTATATTCGGCCCGGAAACTCGTCTGAGAGATCACGCTGTGACTGAGGGATGGAATCTAATGTAGAGAGCAAAAGTTTTTTTATGATTTTTAACTAAATTAATCGCAGCTTGACCAACAACACTGAAGCAATATTTTACATGAAATATTTCTCACAGAGAGAAAAGCGTGCACAATGTCCGCCTTAATGGAGCTGAGGGGTTTGTCTCTGATCACAACAAAAATCTGCTCCTCCTTCTCCAGGCTGATGAAGTTCCCAAACCAGGACCGCTTTGCAAGCCTAGGAGCAAACATACACATTCCAGGCACAGGTAACACACTCCTATCAGACATAGAAATTAAATCAAGGTACCACACTAACAATTCAAACAATTTAACTATATGCATGGTAATGCATGTTTGAGTTTTTGTAGAATTGATTCATGAAGTTTTATTTCTCATTCCATTTGCGTTGTTTAGCATTTCAAAAGGAGGACCATCCTACAACCCTACAGCAATGTCACTCACAATCTCTTGGCCATTAATGGGTGTGGTATCACAAGAACAATGATATAAAACATTACTGTTATCATGAAACATTTGCTATTATGCTTTTCTGAAAACACTGTAAATACTGTAAGTACTTAAGAATGCTGGCAAATTGCAAGGTTCTTTTCAATGACAGAATAATTAGTGTTTAAATGAATTTAGTGTTGTACCGCTTTTAGAAAGAGTATAAAAACAAAAAGAAATCAAATAAATCAACTTATCAAGCCTCTAACTAAATATTATAATACATATTGTGTGCTCATGAAATACTGTGATATTAATTTTTTTTAAATATCCTAATAAAGTGTTAACAAATTATGAACATATCCACAGTTTACAGGATACTGAAGGTAATGGCATATGAAGTGAGTATCTAGCTTTAACCTGTCTTTTCATGTCATGTCATTTAACAAATACTGTCATGGATATCTGGACAGCATATGGCTTACACATAAATACATGTTGACTATTCTATTATCGAAAAAAGCTTTGAAAAAATATATTGTGATTTCAGGTCAAATCGCTCAGCCCTAACAGAAACCTTACAGGGCCTTAGTCATACATACTCAGGGCTGGACTCCGGTGTTAAGCTTGACATATCCTCTGAAGTGGGCACTGAAAGCAAGAACGTGAAGAAAATGTATAAGTATCAATCACTCCAACCCCATAAACACTCAGTAAATGTTGTTTTGTCATTATTACACTTAATTCACTGCATAATGTGTTAAGTTGTGAGGTAACACCTGGGTGGTTGACCCACCCTGCAGCTTGCGTCGGTGGAAGCGTGGCGACCCGAGCAAGTTGTTCTTAAATGAGTTGAGGCGCGTTCTCCAGTGGGCGGAACTGCTGGCAGCCATGCCACCTCCTCCTCCTGGACTAGAGGGTGGAGTCAAGGAAAGCGAGCCAACGCCCACGCCCCCTCCTTCAGCACGGGAGGAGGAGGAGGAGGAAGAGGAGGAAGGGGGAGTAGCAGGGGGATGGTGGGGGTGATGCACAGGGGTACCCAGAGGGGTGGGCAGGGGCGAACCTTGAGGGGTGACCTGAGACACGGGATACAAGCTTTTAGTCATCGACTTGAGCATAGCGGGGAAAAACAGGAAACGTGGGATAGGTGACAGGAGGGGAGACGGAGAGGGTGAGCGAGAGGAAGGGGTGTGCAGGGGGAGGGACTTCATGGACTGTAGGTGGGGCCTGTCGGAGGGTGCTTTGGATGGAAGAGTCTGAGTTTTGGACTCATGAGAGCGGGCGGGACGGGGCGTGGTGACACCGCTTCCTGGTTTGGTGGCAGCGGAGACTTCTGATTGGCTGAAAGTGAACACCGGGCTCTGGTGGCATGGGGTAAGGGATAGAGGAGGTGAGGAAGGATGGTGAAAGATGGAGAGAAAGAAAGGAGTGGAAATGAGCAATGAGTGCTAGCAAATGACAGATGAAGAGTGATGCTGCATTACCAGTCAAAAGTTTGAAATCACCGTTCAATAGTTTGGAATCAACTTAATGGATTTCAAATTATAAATATTTTTTAGGTGTGCCTGTGATGATGAGTGGAGATGTGGATAGCTAAAATTACAAATAATTAATTAATGAAACAGCTATGTAAAATTACTTCTGCATTTTATGAGTTACTACTGTATAAATAATAATTACATGGCAGGTGATTCAAAGCCTTTGAACAGCAGTGTGTATGGAGAGTGCTCTGAAGGGATGTGTGTGTGACTGACAGTTTCTCCTCACTCTTTAGAAAGTAGTGTAATCATGAGAAAATGATCTGTGTCATGGGTGATGTGAGCATTCTCAAAAAGTTGTAAAATGTGCACAAAATTAGTTCTTGTCAAACACAAACTAACAGAGCATTGACAGCGAAAACATTTTTACATTTGCAAATACAAAAATAGGGAAATGTGCTGGCATGCCAGCTCTTACCCTAGGGCTGCTCAGAGGGCTGGAAGAGAGACCAGTAGATGCACCACTTACTGACCGTGATCTGTGCAGGAGTGAAAAGGTAATTCGATCTTTTCATTTAACAATTAATGCCACATAATTTTAATGAGTCAAATCATGGAAAACTGGATTTCCCTCACTTTCCAGGGGTTTGTCAGAGCTTGCAAACATCATTTTTCACTAAAGCAAAATGAACTTTTTACTAATCAGAAACAAATGTTGTAGAAAACAAAAGAGCATGTGCTGAATACAGTGTTTTTGGGATGTATTCAAAATCATCTCATTGAGATGTATCTACCACTGTGACCTCTGGCAGTTTATCCCCACCGATTCACTATGAAATTATAAAAAGGCATTTCAGGCCAGACAGCTTAGTCAATCAGATCATCTTCTCAGAGGAACATAGAGAACTGTTTGAAAGTTTGAAAGTGGTTTTGTAAAATGAATTGGGATCATTTTAGGTACATAAAACCCAAACAAACCTTGTGGATCTAAATGTTAAATATAATACAAATACAATATCTGGGCCTTTAATTTTCCATTCTGTAGGGTGATTGTTAAGATTTGCTGAAGTCTTTTTGAGCCACTGTGACAAATAGAGTAATGCAGTAAAACAGTATGTATGTGTGCGCGAGTGTGTACCTCTGGCTGTGTGCGGATGTGTCCAGGGCTCTCCGAGGAGGTGTAGGCGAACCCTGCTCTGTCACACTTAACACCTCCAGGCTCTTCCTCTCTGGTCGGCAGCGGCCATGACGGGTCAGCATGGGAGAGTCAACACGCTTCCGAGGAGGATCTGTGACAACACACACATAAATGAGACTTTGTCGCTGCCTCACACACTGACATAGAAGAGGCATCATATAAGTGTCAAGACTGACCAAATGATCAATGCCCTCATTCAAAACAAATGGATCACTAATCTGTACTCACCTACATCGTTTCTGGGCGGCAGGTCCTCATCCTCATAGCTGGGATAGCGTTCCTTACGGTCCAGTAAAAGGTAATAGATCATCTTTTCTTGATTATCCCTAAGCAAGAGAGACGGAAAGAAGCAATGATATGACAGTCATTCATTATTACAATTATCACTTAAGTGTGTCAAATGACTTTATCTATGCTAATTGATCTAGCTATGCTCTATCCCCTCCCGAAATAAGTCATTTAATAACTGTTATGGGTTTATAGAATGCCGGGAAAAAAAAACAATCAACATAACAAGAAACTGCAGCACACAACCCTAATATCCCCATGATGCTAAGCATCAGCTCGAGGGGTAATGCCTCCCAACACTGGGTAGTGCTGTTCTCTAGAGAAATCCAACCTAGGTTCCAGACCTCAGTAATGCACTAGTCAACTGCAGTCAAATCCTCACACTAATTTTACAACATCAATATGTAAAGCTTTCCTGGAGGAGCAGAAGCTGTAACTGCAGAAAAGCAGGAGCAGACTTCTTTAGATACCCATGAAAAAATGTTTGAGCAAATGCATGCAAAATTTTAAGCAAATAAGAATATATGCAAAATACAAATTCTGCCATGCTACAAAACCCCTATAGACTTTAATCAAGATGCTTATCCCTTGAACGCTTACACTAAGAAATTGACAACGAATATATCCAAAAGACATTTAATATGTGTACAAACTATCATTCCCTTTTTTTAATTTACATAATATTCCACTGACCCAAGAGTCAAGCACCCAAATAATTTCTGTAAAAATGGCTTCTTGTGTTCATTAGTAATGATAACCTTGTAGCTCTGGCACTAGGCAAAGATGATTGACTACACCTGGGGTAAGTTCAAAACTGTCCCTTTGTCTGAAAAATATTCATTTAATAATGCACTGAAGATAAGCACTGTACAAGTTCTCATTAGGCTAAATTGTAAAAAGCTTTCTGTGATTAGCTATGAAACAACACATTTGTGTGCAGGCCACGAACAGGTCCATTGACAACCGATGTGACTGAATTGCAGGGGTGTAATCACAGCTCTCACTCTTCACACTGCAGGTCTCGAGTAAGTTTGACTCTGTCTCGGAAGCAGCCCAGAGAGTGCATGCTTTCCAGTACATCTGGGTCCAGCTCAGTCAGAGAGAGGATTCGCCTCACACACACACGCCTTGGTGGTGGTTGCTCTGGACATGGTTCATTGCGGCCAGCCCTGGGATACACATACATATACACTTTACTTTCCACATCTCTGCATTGTTACAAACAGTGACAAAACAACAAACCTGCTTCAAAGATTATAGCCATGCTAAACACAAGGTTTAGCTGCACAGCTGCAATGCATCACCATGAATTGACCACTGTGCCTCAGACAGAAATAATCAATACTTACTGATACCAGGCGTGCTTCTGGATTTCCTCTAGCTGCAGGGAGAGGATGACAGATGGAGCGATTAGTACAGTCCGTTCACCAGCAGATGGCGCTGTAACTAAAGGTGATGTTACTGGCTCAACACTGACACACAAGAAAAGCTAAGATAGTTTGAACCTCTGGAATTCTGCTCCTAAATGCCACTGGTCAGATGTACTATCTAAGCTTGTAAATAAGAAACAAATTACACAGAACTGAGCTGGCCAACCCAGAATAGCTATGGAAGAACTGTGTTAGTTTATTACTCATAAGTCCTGTGTGGACTTTTAGTCCTGCTTTGATACTTCTTAATTGCAATAGAATGTGCTGAACTTCATTCTAAATCTCAAGGGTATTGGACCTAATGCACGTTTGTGTGAGCAGGGTTCTCAAAAGCGATGTATTTATACTTTTAAAAGTTCAAATAAGAGTTTAATGCAATATGTAAACACATTAAATTTCAAACTATTGCCAGTCTTTTTAGTTCATATATGGAATTTACAAAAAATATTTTTTTACACTTCTAGACATCACATCCATCACACTTCTGTGCTCATAAGTAGAACAGACGAATTCAGATGATTTGGTCTTGTTAAAAGCTTATGTTCTGAGTACAGTGTTTGCTTTGGCAGACAAAAGCTTGTTACTTTTTTTTTTACATGTTTTTTTATTGTCTGACAGAAAAATGACAGGAAAGTACAGCCTTTTAACACATAATATAAATATAATGTAAATGTGAATCTATGTACGAATCTATGTGCCTAATGTTGTCAACTTACATGACGCAGCACAAGTTTCAGGAGTCACAGCAGGCCAAAGCACCAGCTTCCTACAATGTTCTGTTTAACTAGCTTGTTCAGCTGAATCGAGAAGTGCTGGACAGCTGTGTCAAGATGTGACCAGGAACATGTTCTCCTTACATCCTTACCGTGAGCCTTTTATCAGGGTCAACCTCGATCATTCCACGCAGCAGAGCCTGGCAGTCCGGCGGAATAAAATGGGGCATGTGGAACACCCCACTCTTTACCTTCTCCAGCAGCTGCCGGAGGTTGTCATGGTCAAAGGGGAGAGCACCCTGCATGGAGGGGAACATACAGGGGTCAAAATAAAAGTATATACAAGAACATGGATGGCAGCAGTAAGCAGGTCCAAGCATTCATTCCCGACTCCAATAACATCCTAATAATATTCGGTTTGCTTTGTAATTACTCAGTTATAAGCCTTGACATGTATTAAACCAGTGACTTTTAGAATGCGCTATAGATTAACTAAGGAACAACAGTGTAAGGAATGTGTCTTTCTAATACTGGGAATGCCAGAGAGAGACAGACAGACAGAGAGAGAGAGTGTTAGACAGATGCTTTAAAAGACAGAGAGCACATCCTCACCACAAGTAACGCAAAGAGAATCACACCACAGCTCCACACGTCTGCTCTTCGCCCATCATACTTCTCTCCCTGCAACAAGTCCACATGAATTCATGTTGGATGCTGCTGCAGAGCTGGGTTTTACTGGGTTTGTATTCTGGTAAATGGGGGCTATAAATATGAGCTGAATTCTGTAGGAACTTACCCTGATCACTTCTGGACAGGCATAGTGTGGGGACCTCAGAAAGATAAAAAAGAGATTGAAATATTGAATGACTGAGTACAACATTTGGAGAAAATGAACATGACCACAAATGTGCAGGACACTGTCCAATGCAAGGCTGCAAACAGTTAAAGCCTACAAACAGTTAAAGGGCCTTTATCATATACAACCATTTTTTGAACAGGAATCTAACATATGGACATACTGTAAAAACATCTGTAAGTCAACATGGCTGTGATGTCACATCCAAGAAAACATTCACATGTGACAATTTAGGCCCACCTATTCACACTGATGTGAGAAAGGCTGTGTCACTGTTAAATGTGTGGAGAAAATCCTTACAAAAATGTCAAAAGCTTCGGAAGATATACACATCAGAACGAGTGGCTGGCACTCATTTTTTCCAAGAAGTGCAATGTTTAAGGTTTATCGCAACCTTCATTTATTATAACAGTTTGAAAAAAACTAGCACAGATAACCCAACAAGCAGTGCAAAACAAGCCTGTTTAGCTGTCCAGTAGAGTCCTTTAAGCCCAGGTTTCTCATCCACTGGGCTGGGGACCACTGATGGGCCGCGAAAGGTTTTTGATTGGGCCGCGAATCTAAAATCGAGACAGGCCATTGGTCCGCAACTGGTTATTTAAGAATATCTATTGTGGCCAACTTTGCCTTGGCAACATGCTGTGGTAGATAGGTGGGCCTTAAATGTTGAAAAGGTTGAGAACCACTGATTTAAGCCACGTTTGGTTTATTTGGGGGAACCCCACTACTATAACAGCAACAGAAAGACACACTGTGTCATTAGGATACAGTCAAGTCATGATCCAGTTCATCAGACGGTTTAGGGCTCATGGTTTGATACACTCACAATATATTTAACGAAACAAGACTGAAACCAAGTCAATATTCTTGCTACATTTAGTTCTGGCTCAATTTTTTAATGAGACTACAGCTGCAAGCAGGCGGTGTGGGGTGAAGGGGGTGATGTATGATATGGGCAGGACTGGGATTGGCGCTAGCTTTAAACTAAACCATGCTGTAATGTCAAATATTATAAATAACAGAATGCTTAATCTCCTCAATGCGTCTTATTTTGGCATCGCAATGTCAATTCCAATATTTCAATGCTACGTTAAACCACTACACATCCTATTTACTACCCAAACATTGCTATCTTTATATTTAAAACCTACAAGAGTCCCTAAGGGTCTAATAAAAGCTTAATGGAACCCAGGCAGTATTTTGAGACAATCAGTCTTGTCAACAAGAAGAGAAAACAGTACACACATACAAACACACACATGCACACACACATACACACATACACACACACACACACACACACACTGTACTCACCCACAGCTAGTCTCAAGCAGACTGTCCCCCACCTGTAGTGAGGCCATGCCAAAGTCAGCTATTCTGATATTATTCTTTTCATCCAGCAGGAGATTCTCTGGCTTCAGATCTCTGTGACTGCAGGGGCATCACACAGCACCAAAAAGTCACGGTTTACCAACCACAGGCAGACAACAGTCACCAAAACACAGCAATGACCGTGAAGATCAGATTGCAAACACCCGCTGCCCAGCCCTGTCTAACACTGCAGTGCAATTTCAGGCAAGAATGAGCAAAAACAAATCAGCTAACACAGATAAACCACAATACAATTAAGAACTTCACACTGAAACAGCTGACGACTGGGAGATTAAAGCTTTATCTAAAGAGACAAAAGACAAAGCTTTCATCAATGAGGTCTATTCCCCCCTAGCCTACATAACGAACCACACAAATTTGCATGCGTTACCAGATGGAGTGATTGTGACAGAAATCCAGAGCGGATATGATTTGTCTGAAGAACTTTCTGGCCTCTTTGGGTGTAAGTCTCCCTTTTTTCACCAGATAATCGAAAAGTTCCCCACCAGATACGTGCTCCAACACCAGATATCTGCAAGAGACAAACCATGCATATGGAGCACAATACATGGTATCAAAGAGAAATGCATGGAGAATTTTGTAGAGATTATTGGGGGAAAAGCCCAGAACTCACAGGTACTTATTATTTTCGTAAACGTCATGCAGTTTCAAGACATGCGGATGCTCAATTAGTTTTAAGATTGCAATCTCTCTCTCCACCTGGAAAAGGAGAGAGGAAAAAAATTAGAAAGAGACCAAAAATAGAGTTAGATAGTAGCAACCAGAAAAAAATTGCTCACAAATTGCTCTCATACTAGAACAAGAAAATGGACGTAATATCTTCCTTATGAGTTATAAGACATCCCTTCATCTTGCTGTTACACAGCCCATCTGTTTTTGGTGGCTATCCACAACCACTTAATCAGTGGTCAGTTTCTGCCCACATAGCTGTTCGTGGGACATTGGGTGGCTGACACCTCTCAATGTAACAGTGACGCTGGCAGGGTGTAAAATCCCATGCTGTGCCCAATACACTCATTCTAGCACCACACACATTTATGGTACTCCCACGTCAATGTCTGAGAAAGGTCCACAATGGGCAACAAGTCTTGTGGTCAGAAACTGGGGTAGAGGCTGTGAAAGTGTTGTCTGGATCTAAGTGAAAAAGCAGGCTCAGGAGCAGTTTGTGTGGACCGTACCTTCCTAGGATTTAAAACCATGGCCTTCTGATCACAGGGGTGCATCCCTGATCAGTAGGCCACCAGCTGCCTGGCATAAAATGGGGTGACCAGTGAGTTGAAGTACAAGATAATGAGTATACTTCCCAATGGGTAGTGGTGGTTCAAAAAATTGGTCAGTGGATGAATGTTGCTATAAGCCTTTAAAATCATACCAGAATATATTATGTTTGATCAGCGTCCCGCTGGCATTTAAAGAAAAAAAGAACAGGTCAATAAATAGAAACCTGGAGTTTGGTCTTACCTTCATCAGCACAGACTCTGAGAGCTTTTCTCGATTTACTATTTTGATGGCCACTTTCTGTCCGGTGATGCAGTGAACACCGAGCTTCACCAAACCTGGTACAGCATGAAGCCCACATTCAGAGAAAATATTAAAAGCAAAATCCAAACATGTTTTGAAGGTGTCAGGGGGCCTCCCTACCTGTCTGCCCTTTCCCCAGCGTCTTCTCCAGCCGGTAGGGCCCGACGTACTGAGCCGTCTGGGTGACGGACAGCTCCTTCGACATGACGGAGGCCCGGGCTGCTCGTTACAGTGAGGAAAGCGTTTGGATTTGGTCTTAACTTTCTATCAGAACATCTTCTTGGGGACTAAAACTGAGCATGAATGTTTTCCTCATGCATGTCGGCGTGGCCTGGCCTGCATCTCGAGGCTACTTGGCCCACCATGAAATCATGCCATGTCTGCTCTCAATGAACTTCAGTGGTTCGTGAGGGACACGATAGATCCTTTTCATTGCGTTTTCTTCCTGCTCTATACTATATGAGCTATGAACAAGGCTGATGGGATGCTAGGCTACCACAAAAGCTATTACAGTTTCGGGATTTCTCCATCTATATTTTGGAGCTCGCTCGACCCCCTTTCCCCGCCTCGAGACACTCTTCAACCGCCTCGAGACACTCTCTGGACGTTACAACGGCCAAGGATATTTAAATGAATTGGAAACCCGTTCGGTTTTAAGTAAGGAATGATTTCAAGGCCTGTCTCTCAGCAGCCAGCATGTTAGCTTTTATATTTATATTCAATTTCTGTTTACCGAACTAAGCCATCCTCCGGACACTTTAAAGCCCAGAAAGTTTCGGTGGGAAAGCTGAAGTGTTTGGTGGCCTCCCCCCGGCTCATGATACTGTCTTCACACGGGAGAATGTCTCTGTTTTCAGACTAAATAAGCGGAGCACCCCCGCTCTCCTTCCCTCCCTTAGCATCCCTCTCTCTCTCCTCCGTGTCCTCCTCCTCTCCTCCTCCACCTTCTCCCCTTGACTCACCACTTTCGGCACGCAGACAGCCTCAAATCCTACTTCAGAGCCGGTTCGGAGGCTCCCATTTGGACCCAAACAGTTTCCTCCCCCAAAAAATCCCTCTTTCCCCTCCTTCGTGTCAAACGTCCCTAACAGTCTCCTCTTCCCTCCTTCGCCTCCTGCGTTATTTTTTAACACGCCCGTTTTCCGAACAGGCCCGCCTTTAGCGTGCAATTATTGGCCAATCCTACCCAACTCCCTCGTTCTAAATGGTCATTGATCTCGCGGGTAGTTCTTGAGTGGGAACTACTAGCCAATCGAAGCGTATGAGGTGGGACTATTCAGCCAAATCGTAGCGCAGGGGTGGGGTTTTC
>JBBMFX010000101.1:25232189-25259317 GCA_037832545.1 Rhabdalestes septentrionalis | reverse complement strand
CGGTATTCGGATGGGCACAAATCACGTGTTTTTTACGAATACTGTTTTCGGACAAATACTTAAAAAAATATTTGTGTTCTGGACGCCCCCTCCCTTACACACTCGCGCGGTTTGATAATTTCTGATCTAATTAATTACATGGTGTGACGATTAAGTAATCTAATTAATCGCATTTAATTGCACATACATACAAACATTACAATAAGCAGTTTTTTTTACCATTTATTATTTAATACAAGCCTATAACTTAGGCCACAATGGTGAACATTTTTATCAATTAAACCTATGAATTATGTTACAGTATATGGCTGTTGTAAGTTTTGATAAACTACGTCTCCCAGCTCTCTCTCACATTACGGCCACAGGGCCGAGACTCCGCCCCTCTGGAGTTCTGGATGGTGAAAGCTAATACGGCTACTTCCAGCTCAATTCTCCCACTCTTGCTGCCTCTAGCCCGACAAGCACCTCTTCTACAGACACTACGACCAGGTTCACCACTTCCACACACTTTCCTGATTGGCAAAGTGTTGAAATAAACATGTTTGTGCTTTGTGTTCACTCTCTCCTTGCATGGCCATGCAGTTGCGCTCCAAAGTTGAACCGGGAGACGCGCGAGCGTCTTTTCCAAAAGGCAAATATTCCCCTTCACAGTCAGAATCGGCAAAACACATTCACAAGACATTAGTTATTAGCCATTTTGGCATTTTTTTCTTCTCCCAAATTGCACTGTCCGTACTTGCCAATAACCGATTAATTAATCGATAGTTTTTAAAATGGATACTGGATAATAAAAAAAACTAAATAAAAACACAACACTCCATGTAAAATAGTACTGCACTTTATTACAAAAAACAAACAAAAATACAGTACTGAATCATTAAAATGTGCTATATTAAATAAATATGAATATATTAATAAATATTGAGGTAAATTAAAAACATGCGTTAAAACTGAAACTAACCTGAAAAAACTATCGGTGTGGATTTTTGCCGATAACCAATAGTTCCGGAAATCAACTATTGGTGTTGATTAATCGGCAAAACCGATATGTTTTGATCACCTCTTCTACAGACACTACGACCAGGTTCACCACTTCCACACACTTTCCCGATTGGCAAAGTGTTTAAATAAACATGTTTGTGCTTTGTGTTCACTCTCTAAATGCAACCACTTTTTCTATTACAAAACAAGTTTGAAAGCAGCACCCTCTTTTAGAATAGGAATCTTGTATAGGAATGTACCTCTAAATAACACATTTGGGAACATTAACAATAAAATTTATAGCATCAGCAGTAGTAACTTAATAATTAATTGTTTTGTAATTAAAATAAGGAACCCAACTTAATTGCTTGGTTAGTTAGTTGGCTAGATATTTTGTCGGATAGTAGTTGCTCTTATTCTAGATCTATGCTGATACGTAGACAAAGAGGCCAAGCTCTGTAATAAACATTTTCTCTTGTCAGTAGGTTTGGTCTACTGTCTGTCTTCATAAAAATGTCATAAACCACTCGTTTGAAGGTTTAAGTCTTAACTCCATGTGTGTACACATGCCGGATTTATGTTTGTCCAATGGAGCTCTGCCCTATTCACAGTAGCCAGGAATGTAAGGCAAGGGAACAAGTGCATTAAACTAGCGCTTGGCTGCCTCTCCAGCGCTCTTCAGTCAGCGAAGTGTAATTTATGAGCTGCGGTCAGAGTGATGATTCAGTGCGTGGCTGAGGAGGGAGGAGGCCACACTTCTTTTGTTCTCTTTTCGTCAAATCCAAACACTGTTGACAGTCAATGGTAAAGGTCCTACTGACAAAAGCACACCACATTGTTATTTGCTATTTTCTGAAAATGAATTTTTTAAAAAATCTCTTGCTAATGGAGCCTGGGGGTGAAAAATCTACACCATAAATGTACGCATTGTTTTTTAACCATCAACTTCCTGTGAAATCACACTTGTCCTCAGAGGGTTTATATGGAATTTTGGTTATGGTCAAACAGTAAATATTAATTAAATCAGTTTTACTTTGGGACCATTTCGCCTCGCAACACCCTGCTTCACCCCTCCAATAGGTTTAGGTTTAGACCAGAAACTACTAAAATCTCTGGTAAACAGCATCTGAGGGATCAGGCATAACCCATTTGGGTAATAGTATTCTGTAAGGGATCTTTTAGAAGGAGATGTCTGGTTCCATTCAGGGCTAATATGAACAGTAGTGACAATGAATTTAACGTTAAACCCACAATGTTTATGGCTTTACCATTACAATATGCCAAAAAAAAGGGTGTGTGTGTGTGAGGGGGTGGGGATATATGTATGTGTGTGCGCGTGTGCACGCACTGTGGGAATGTGCTGAGAGAGAGGTTCTATGTGGGAGCATTTAGGAGGCATGTTGGAGTGTTTTGTGCTGTGAAGCCACATATTATAAAATGTTGTAAAGATCGGCATCCGTGTGTTTAGTCTGTCTGTGCACAGGAGTAGCTTGTATAACCAGTTTAACGCCTAAAGCAGTGATAGACAATAAAACCAATTATTCTGTACCTTATTCCATTAATTAATAGCTTTCCAGTAATACCAAAAACCTTTTTTTTCCTTAGACAACTTATTGCCGTTGAGACGATTATATTAGAAACCTGTAAAGCAGAAACGTGACAATTTTTAGTTAGGGCTACGCATTATGTTTAAAAATGCAACCCATTATCTCTGATACTAGCAGAGTCTCATTTTTCGTTTTTTCATTTCATAAAAGCTGTCTTTATAACTGGTAAGTTGCAATTTCGAATATCGCAGGTGCCATATTTAAAAAACCATGAGTACAAATGATTTTTGTACAGTGCTACACATACACTGCAGTTAACTTGCTATTATGCAATCCTAATTATTCTCTTTATAATTGAATGTACTGTCATTTTGTACTCCAAGTACAGTTGGTATCTGAAAAGCATACTGTTGCAGGATTTATCAGAAGCTTAAATGTCTAACTATATAAAAATATTGGAATGTAAACAATAGGTCTGTTCTGACAGGTCCTGTATAATATGGACAAAACATCATACTGCTATTACAAAATGAGATGCATTTTATTTCCCAGAGTACACTTATTGTGACACAGTTGCTCAGTTGAAGCTAAGGTCACCATGCCCATGTTTGAGTGGTGTTTGAGACCTAGTTTAAATCTTTCCCAGGCAAATGGAAGCTGTTGCTGCAGCAAAGGGGGACATAACCACAATTTAATATCCATAAGAAATGTTGGATAAGTGAGAATTTAGTGTAATAACTTTTAAACATAAAGCTTATATTTTTACATTTTGAAAATACAATGTACCATCCAGTATATTTGAGAATATCGTAGTCGAAACTGGAAATGTCATGATTTTGGTTAAACTGCACTGGTTTGTGTTTATTTGTGGGGGTTTCCCCCCCCATTCATTCAGACACCCAGGGGACTTCTGGGAATGGTCCTTGTGCATTTAATGAATGTGTCTGGGTCCTTTGGCCTTATTCGTTTTGTAATAGAGTTGCACAAGATGGGCAGGATGTAACGGTCCTTTTTGCTTGTGATGAGTTTTATGGATTGATGAATTTGTTTGTGTGTGTCTCTCAGCTGGAGAAGAGCAGAAGGGCGCTTTGCTGTGGAGAGAGCCTCCATCATAAGCCGCTGGACGTGGCTGCAGGCGCACATATCAGATCTGGAGTACCGCATCCGCCAACAGGCCGACATTTACCGGCAGATCCGTACAAGCAAGGTCAGCCATCACCACACCTCTGTAGGAGGGCTGGTATAGATAGTACTGTATAGATGGTACAGATTTTAAGGAGATAAAAATTGTCAGGACTATAGTCGTGGTTAATATTTTGCTTCAAATGATTTTCTGTTTTCATTATAATCATTTTCATAATAGTTTTTCATGTGGCCTTCTGCCATTCAGATCGCAAAAAACTTTCCTGCTCGATCAGATATGCTGGAAAATCAGAACCTCGGTTCTGTTTTTCTGAACAAGCCAAAAGGATGTTTTGCGGCAGACAGATGGCAGCAGTGTCAGCACCTCTGCATTGGCTGGGAGGGTGTCTGTGTATTTTATAGCCATTTGAAGGTTATTTCTTAACAGCAGCGATAAGGGCCAGAGTAAACAGTGTGTCACTGTGGGATCACTTGTTTAATGGAAGCTCATCTTGCTCGCTTACTGACTGTAGTAATCTGTGTGTACAGCAAGTCGGTGCATAAATAACATTCAATTTGCCATTTTGATTGTAATGCAATTGTACATTGGAGTGTGTTTTAAAATGGATCAGAATGCTGTCAATGCTGTAGTAATGCAAATATAGACCCCTTACAGTAACATCAAGGCCTGAACATGGACTGAAGTGGATCTCTACTCTCTCATGAGTATTATGTCATATAGGGGTAAACTCTTTAGTTTTTTTTTTTTTTACTCTCAAGCTGTGTCATTTTTCACAAGACACATAACCAGCCCATTCAGTGGCCTGAGCGAGGCTAAAGTTTTCTCAGTTACTCATCGAATGAAATAATAATAGGCTTCAAAAACATATCTGGCACACAGCCACACTCTCAGTTTAAACTGACCGTTTCAATCAGTTCATTGTGAGCTCATGTACAAAAAGTGGAAATGTTTGTACTGCCTCAGCTGTACGATGGCAATGTCTGGCCCCTCCCAAACAGGGCTCTGTGGAGCTTGGAGACCCCATTACTTCCAGCCAGACCATAGCTGAAAAGACGGAGCCCATGACTTCTCAGAATTCCACAAAGGGCTTCAACAAATTAAGCAGACCTGAGACTGACAGATTTCTCCACAGGTAAGCGTAGCCAAAGTATCTAAGGACTCTTTAAATGACCAGGGAAATAACTGTTATTTTTTGGCTTGAAGTAATGTTAACGTCTTCACATGAAATTCAGTTTGAATTTTCATTCTATGCGGACATTCGTATTTGCTTGGAAAGAAAAAGCTAATTTTGTTACTGATACATGTAAGTCCCATGTTGTGCTAATGTAAAAAAAAAAAAAAAACCCAGTTCAGGCTGAAACCTGTGTTTTTATGACATCACAAATACAAGGTTGTACTTTACAACCCAGCCTAAACTACTTAGACTAGGAAATGAATACTATGTATTAAAATGGTTTACAAAGTGCCAACTCATGTTTTCTGTCACAAACATAGAAGATAACTTAGTTTTACCCTTTACCCTTTATGCTTGTGCAAATAGTTCTAGATACCCAAGATACCTTTCAGATAAGACTCTGCCACAAACAGTAGCCAATGCCAGTACATAAATAAATACATGTATATCATTAGACATGGGTATTATTTACCTTGGTGAACATTGTGTGTCCTGGAGGTTTGATTTTCTGATGGTCCTCCTTTGCAGTGTGGATGAGATGAGGGAAGCCAGGTCCTCTTCAGCTCCTGACAGCAGCTGCACGGCTGCCCGTATTCGGCCCCTAATCAGTTGCAAAAGAAGACGCCTTATCCAGCCCAGCACTGTCCAGCAACTGAACAGCAAGGTAGGCAAAGCCTCAAAGTTGATCACATCGTAACTACAGTTAATGTGTAAAACATTTTTGTTTCTGAATTTCTGTGACTTTGCTGGTAAGTTTTGTTTTAGGATGCACAGACATAACAACAACATTCTCCCAATATATTATCCCATTTATTCAACTACTGAACTTACTGATGCTTTTTCTGGCTAGCTACACCGTGTCGTGTACAAACTACAGATTAACTGCTAAGTTATTTTACCCCTCAAACACCTCATTCTTTTTGTGCAGTGCATCAGTCCTGGTATGACATTCAACACCTGTCATCATTCTTACTGGCTGTAATACTCGATGCACGTTAATAGGCATAATCTGTTATGACAGCTCTTGGCAGCATGTATGTCTATGGCATGGTTATGTCCATTTTTATGTCATGCTAATTATGTGAGACTTGTTTGAAAAGATTTTTTGTGCGTCTAAAAACAAGACAATAAATAAATAGACTGATGTACATTGCATAAAGATGGGCTTCATGTATACATTTATGTTGGAATTAGCTCTTAATAGCATACTGAATAAAAATGAGTAATGCTATTTGCTCTAAATGCTATTTGTTCTAAATGATATTGGTGCAGTTATTTTACATTTTTATATATTTTTACATTCTGTTTCCTGTATCTATAATGAGGGAGACGCGATCACTACAAATGCCTGGTAATGTGTCTGGTCCTCCCACTGACCCAGTGATCTTTAATGCTTTCTAACCTCATTGCCATTCCTAAATGTTTAATATTAATTTTGCATAAATACTGAGAGTTCCACCTTTTTGTCCAGGAGTTCATGCCTAGTTTTGTACTGGTTTTCCAAACCTATCCTGATTTTACACATTCTGAAGCAGATGTTTACTGAATGTTTAATTCCTGTGCCCTGCCTGGTAGCAGGGATGCTTGTGTTTTTTGGAATAGAACAGAATGCTCATTATCTTTTATTTGTTGTTGTCAAAGTAAAACCTAGTATTCTGAGTATACAAATGCAGGCAGTTGAGTCATTGAGCTACCTTTTCACTCCTCAGGTACAGAGAGTGAGCTGCTCACCAGCAAGACTGTGTGAAGTCAACGTCTCCTGCCTGATGTGCGGTGGAGACCGCCTCCTTCCCAAAGCAGAACTGCCATATGAGCGCCCTCTGGTGGAGAGAGTGGCCCACCTCGACCAGAGCATCCACCCGACACTCTCCCTGCAGTCAGGTACACACTTAAAAAGCTGTTAATAAATAATGAACTAAGTGTATTGGAGATGTTTATGTTAAACTGTATTAATCACAGGTACATTTTAAAGCAGTATAAATAGTCATTTTTTTATCCACACATGGGAGTTAAAAGGATTTTCATATAAGCAATTTAATCTTGGAGTGTAACACCATGTATGTGTGTGTTTATATTTACCAGTATGTAAAATTCTTGTCTCTCCCCCAGATATGTCTCTCAACGTGCAGCTCCAGCGACTGTTAAAGTTTCACTCACAGTCTCGTCGCATTGAAAAACTGAAGCCTCTGAAAAAACTCTCACTCAAACACAAGCTCTCCCTCTTTTCCTCCTCTTCGCCATCGGCACTGTCCAAACACAAGTTCAGGCTTTCCAATTCACACATGGCTGCAGTTAGTAAGTACTCTCTCATTCTCTCTCTTACACACTCACACCCTCACTCCCTCACACACAGTCCTCTGATACCACCTAGAGCTCTATGTAGACGCCATCTGTCAGACTGTTTGGATTGACGTCACCAAGAATAATATATTTCTTGTAGATTGTTGTTTTTTTTTTTCCCTTCTCTTCAGGAAGACACTTCTGTTTTGGCATGCTTTTCACAACCAGTTTCCAATCAGGAGCTCCTCAAACAGTGCAGTGACTGCCAAACCTTTATGAATTTGTTATAAAGTATCTGAAATTATTAAAAAAGTGTACAATTCGCTCCCCATTCTGTACAGTTTCTATATGAAAACTACAGAACTACAAAAATGTGTTTTTAAACTAGTTTTTGTTATTATACAAAACCAATTATATATATTTGCTACAACATCCTCTGAGAATCTCTGTACCATGATTTGTTGGACACTTATGGCATGGGGTCACCATGAAAAGTCACTGTAGATGTTTAAGCAGCACAGCAGCTGGATTTAGCATTCGTAATGTATAGTTTAATAGCAAAATATAAGGTTTTTCTACTGCATGGTACATTCTCAACTCAACTACCTTAACTGCCACTCACTTTTTGGTATTTGGTACCTCAGTCCTTCACTGATGATGCGCAAAGTCTGTTTTGATATCATCTCCAGCTCATCACGCTTAAATTAGAACCCTGAAGGATATCCCATCACATGTGACTCCCTTAGTAGTCTGCATTGATTTCACATGTTTTGGTACCTACACTGCTCACATGAAACCCTGGAGTATGTATGAAAAATATTGTCAGGTGCCAAATACTAAGGGATATCTAAAATACGTAGTTAGTTGAATTCGGTTCTCTCCTTTGTTTTTTGAAGGGTTGTCCCGTCATAAGAGCAGGTCTGACAAGTTGCGGAGGCAGCAAGCTGAGGACATGTGTGTATCTAAGCTTGACACACAACACACACACATGCCCTGCAGGACAGAGCGCCTGCAGGACAGGAGCCTCCGGAAGAGGACAAGAGAGCACTCACTGGACAGAACTGATTGTGAGTACTGCATGGAAAGGCTTTGCCTGTTCAAAAGTTTGTAGACCCTTTTCATCCAGCCTGAAGTAGTAATCAGTAATTTAAAAATATATGGGGAGTTGCCACCTCTTAGAGACTGAAGAAATCTCTGCTCTACTCTGAAATCTCACTGTTGAAATACTGGTGTGATTGATTACATTCAGCCAGAGGACCTTTAGTGAGGTCAGATTTTAATGATGGTTGATTGGTTTCATTTTTCAACAGCCAAATGCTGAAAGGCTTTCCAATAGAAATTATACAAGCAGTGTCTGCAGAAGGGGCACCCTAAAGTGAATGATTTCTCTAATGAAGAAGGCTGTTTTAATACTTTTTTGATATATACATATTATTGGTGTAACAATACTAGTTTTATAATTGGTTCATAAGGAGGGGTACTGTTAAATACACAGTGATGCACTTTTTGGATTTGCTGGTTTATAGTTTATAATTAGGCGCTGTAAGCCTTTTAATTGCTAATAAAACTCAGATGCCTATTCAGAGCACTGGTACTGGAGAGATATTTGCCAATATTAGTTTGGATATCAGAATCTCGATAGGGAAAAGGAACATGTTGGCCCAGTTCAGCTGTAGTTGCCATATGGCTGTCTCTAGTGTAAAAAGTACTCATTGTGTGTGAGGGGAATTTGATCATTTGGGTGCCAAGTCAGGTAATTTTTTAGCATATAGTGCAGTAGCCATAATCTGATTTGTCTTTGTTCCCAGTGAGTGTTTGTTTTGCTCAAAACTTCTCCCACTCAAGAAATTATCCAACGCAAAATAGGGCTGCAAGATTATGGCCAAAATAATGGTCACGATTATTTTTATCAATATTGAAAACACAATTATTAATCATGATTATTCATTACACAGCCAAGCTGCTTGCATTCAACTACAGTGACATAAATGCAGCTTTTAATTCTATAACCCCTTTAAATGCCCTTTTCTGCTCAGCATCCAAAAATTATTGGACATTTCTTTATATGGGAGGTCAGGGAAATTCTGCATTTTGCCTGGAAAAGTCAGAGAATTTTAAGACTGAATTGGGTTGGGAACCCTGTTTGTTTTTACAATGTTTTTGCAGGAAGAAAAAAAAGTTTGACTAAATGTCTATTCTATTCAGTGATGTGATTGATTTGTTGTCTCATCTGTTTTCCCCCTCCCTGCTTCTGCCTTTTCCACCAAACAGCTCCAAAGGTGCCACTTGACGCAGGAAGTCCATGTCCGCCTCAGCCTAGGGTCCAGACACCCACCCCCAGTCCCCTGAACAGACAGCTCTCCATTCCCTCTGACTGCTCCACACCCCTGGGCACCAGCAGCCAGACTGGCTCTTGTTCTGTGGTACAGCTGGAGCTTTTCACATAGAAATGTTATTTGTAATTTAATTGTGCTGAACAATGCTGGTATAATTTAGCTTAATAGCACATTGTGTTTAAATGCCACATCATTTCATTTGCAGCCGATTAGAAAGAGGAGAAGCGAAAACTCATTCGACATCAATAACATAGTCATCCCCATGTCTGTGGCAGCCACTACCAGAGTGGAGAAGCTTCAGTACAAGGAGATAATCACACCAAGGTACAGAATTTACAGATTATGCTTTTTTGTAATAATCTAAGTATTCTTTTAATGTACAGTTTATTTGCTCTTTGAAATTACTAAAAAGCAGCTCTGTTTTGGTTTTAGTTGGCGGGAGGTGGATGTATTCTCCAGACCTCTCTGTGATGGGGAAGAGGATGTGGAGGTACGGCAAGTCCTTTTTTGCACTCCTTTATGACATGTTCTACAGTAAGTTACCAAATTCAACACCGCTAATTTGTGTGTGGCTACAGGAGGAGGACATGTCCGATGCTGCTTTCGCGCAGCTCCATCAGAAGCTTGAGGATCAGGAACGCAGTCGCTGGAGATGGACGTCCATCACTCCAGCCCAAAGGAGAGGCAGCAGGTATGGAAAACAGGAAAGGACTAAAACAATTCAGCAACAGTTAGGTAGCCACTGTAAAAAAAAACAACCTAAAACATCAGTATTGTTCATAAGGTCTATCTTATCATGCTCTTAAGCTATGTCTTGTATTTTAGACTGAAAATCAGTCTTTTAAATCTATTTTAAAAAATTTACTCTTCAATTTATTTTACACCTCGTCCTATGTTCTCATAGGTCATACAAGTCTTTGGATGGCCGGACAACGCCATCTCTGAGCGGGACAAACCCGTCAACCCCACAGCCTTCATCCCCGGAAACTGGACACTTCCACCTGCTACAGGACTATGGGCCTGTCTCGTCACCCCTGAGCCCACCCAGCCCTGATACCCCTTGCTCACGGGACGCACACACACCTCACCCCAGAGACACCAACCGGCTACTTTACAGTGAGGACACGCGCTGCTCAACACCAGACTGCACCTACGAGGAGAGGGTATGTTGAAGTTACAATAGAAACAACACAGGTTTTTATATTTGCCCTTTATCTAAATTGCATCACATAATAGAAAAGATTAGTAGCAAATATCTTAAAGCATTAATGGATTGAGGTAGTTTGCTAAGTGGAAAAATGTAGATAGATAAATGGATTTGTGTGTGTGTTGTGTGTGTATATTGCGTGTGTATATTGCGTGTGTATTTGTATGTACAAACACAGTTTCATTTTTATGAGAGGTACATATCAACCAAAAAATAAAGGGGAAAAAAATGTATAATACTTCAGTGTATACTTATATGTCAAGTATTCAAGTAAAGTGGGTTTTTGTCATTTCTACCATATACAGTACTTAGTAATAATGTACTCTGTCATTCATGGCTTTAATTTTTTTGTGTCCTGTAGACGGTCCAGCCGTGGGAGTGCAGGAGTTTTCCTCTCTTTGCGGATCCAGTCACGGAATCCCAGGAACAGCAGAATTTCCACACTCCGAAAATCCCCTCGAGCCTCCAGGCCAGCCACAGCATAGCCGGCTCAGAGAGCGAAGCTTCCTCACCATAACCACATTAAAACCACACCCCTTTTCTGGCATTAACCGAACAAACAAAAATAAGACAAACAACACAAACTCATACTAAATCAAAGCAAGAAATGTTAAAGGACTTCTGTTGTTTGATATTCAAACATCAGCCAAATATTTTCACAGTTTTTAGTGAACATTTAAGGAACGTAGATATCTAAAACCTGTCTCCTGAGGCTGTCTTTTCTCACAGAAAAAAGGTTAAATGTATGGAATAAAAAAAAAAATCCATCAATATTCTTATAGTCAGCTAAACTATGTTCTTGGTGTGGTGTTCTAACTTGTCAGGTGAACACTTCGTAGCGCACTATGTAGCAGACCTCTGGATGGGGGTTCTTGGCCAAAAGGGTGTTTTCCCTGCTGACTAGTTTGTGTATGCTTGTACTGTGGAGTGACAAGGACCAAAACCAGGCGAAAGTCTTTTTTTTTTTTTTTCTTTCTTTCTTCTCCCTTCCCCATTTTCACATTAATCTCAACTAAGACATGCATCAAATGTATTTTCCTTCTCAGAGAAAACATCCTCAACTAAAAGCACTTCATAATATCTCAGTGTTTGTCCACACACAGTCTCTTCTCATTTCTTCTGCACTCTTTCAGTGGTCTTCTCACTCACTCTTCCCACACTGACACCCCACCTACATTTTAGCTGACTTTTCAGTTATGAATACGTCACCTTTCTCTGTGAATGGAAGTCTTTGAAAACAACATCATGTAGATCATTTGCAGCTGTGCTTCACGATTTAAACTCTGGGAGTCGCCTGCTGAGTTCAGTCAGGATATGAATTTCCTTCTCACGTTACCCCCCCCCCTCCCTCCCTTTCTCTGGATCATTCTCTTTATTAAATAAATCGTTCGTACATGCAGAATATCTCCCACCTCCACGACTCCCCTTTTTACTCTCAGGTTCTACAGTTTTACAGGCATCTGTTTCTGTCAGAAGCTTCTGTTCCTCCTTGTTCATCTTTCTGTATTAAACACAGCAGACCTGAACTACAGCTTTCATTTATGTTCTTCAGCACACTCCATCCTTTCCCCCCTGGAGTAACTGCTGGCTATGCAACTCAACATTATGGTAGTATCATCTCATGTCCCCTGTTTTGTCTTTTCTTGTTCATTCGGTGCATTTTCTTTTTCCCCCTGTGGTCTTTTTTTTTCTGTAGTTACTCAACACAGGTTTCATTGTATGTTTTGTTTGAGGTTAAATCATTTGCCAGAAAAAAAGGCTTGTAAATAGCACCATTAAAACAAGTCAAACCCCTCAGAATGAAGTCTGGTTGCTTTTGGGGGAAATGGGGCAATAAGTCTACGTGACTAATTTTATGATTAGATGAGCATGGGCAATGTTACACTGGTCTCATTATAGACGTGTGAACAGTGAAATTCAACCCATTTACCAAGTAAAGTAGGATGCAGCCACCAGTGCACTAGGGGCAGCCAGTAAGTTCCTTGCTCCAGAGTACCTCTGTGCTAAAATACAGGGATTTGAACCCACAACTTTCTGATCACAGGGGCAACTCCTTCACCACCAGAACACCAGCTTCCCCATTTGTGTTCAGTTAAAATGGCATAATGTATTTATTACCTGAGCACATTTTATCCAGGCTATTGCTTCCTATTCTTTGAACTGCCTTGCTAAAATGTTTTCCTATTATAATGAAAATAAGCATTTCCAATAGCATCAGTAGAAAAACCTGTCTTGGACTGAAGTATACCCCAATGCTTAGGGCTAAATGAATAAGAAGTGAATAAGAAGCTTAAATAGTGACTATTAAATAAACAATTAAAATGTATTTTGGTTCAAAAGGCCGCAGGAAAGGTTTTTCAAAAGAAAGTGGGCCCTTAAGGCCATATGTGAGCACAGCACCAGCATACAGTGTGAACAATAAATTTATTTCTCTGTGTTTGACCCATTCACCAGGTGAAGTGGGGGGCTGCTACCAACAGGGGTCGCTTGGAAAGCAGAGTGTGGAGGGGTTGATCAGTGATGCCACTTGCAGCCCTGGGATTTGAACCCCCTAACCCCTAGACCACTAGACCCCAGACAATCGAGTAAATTTGTTTAGCTAATGGTTTTTTATTTCTAAACCCAGAGTGTATATAATCATTATGAAGAATGAACATGTCAGTAGCAAGTTGATGGGTTTGGCTTCTGTTTGGTGGTCACAACAGCCCCTTACTGCTCCTTATCCAAAAGAAACACTGCAATGTATAGTAAGGGGGAAATAATTGCAGCGAGTCAGGCTTTTGTGAACACTCGGAGTGATCATTGCGCTGCCTTGTTCCATATTTCCAACATTATTTCATTTTGGCTTAACTTGTGAGGGAAGAGAGCCTTCTAAAGACTGACCTTTAGCTCAATTAGAGCTGGAATAGTTTTACAGTAGAGCTTGAATGAGGCTTTTGTCACGCTAGTGTTGAAGATGGGCTGCATTCTTCCCTTCAAAACAACCTCTTGATGGACTTTGAGAGCTGGAAGGAATCTGGTCATGTCACATAAGTGACTGGTGTGAGTATCTGCATGTTCTCCATAGAGCGGTCAGTTGTGCTAAATGCATTCCACAGGGTCTTGAGTTTCCCAGAAAACTTACCCGGTTTTCTGCTTTGGGCTCCGGCCAGTATGACCAATGGAGGGTCAGGAAACCTGGTCTTTAGAATTCAGAAGTTGGACGGCACCACGCTGGTGAATTTTTATAAAACGCATTTAAACCTTTCATTGGGTCTCAGGGTCAAATGAAAGGCTCGAACGACCTGTGAGCCTCCCCAGAACCTGGTCTGAACTATCGTTCTAAGCATCTGAGTGCATTCTGTCAATAAAAAGTTGCCGGAGTTTGTGCACACATTTATGTTCAAATGACTCCCAAGTCCAAGGCCTAGGGCTTGATTTTTATTTTGTAAGAATGGAAAATCTAACACATTTTACAGCAATGCAGACACGGGAAGAATTTATCAGGACATTTCTTTTTCTGAGCCAAACCCATCTCGGCAGTAATGAATAACATGAAATATCAAAGGTCAAATGCTGACCTCAAACATGTAACGGTCTAAAACAGGAAGGTGTTTTAAGGTAGGATTGCTAAAAATTTAAATGCAGTATCATTGCGAATTACCAGATTTTAAGATCATCCTTGCTATCGTTTGAATTTTTAGGATAATTTGCATAAACAAGAAATTGTTGCCTCTTTTTATAATCTGAAAACGTGAGCTGCCCTACACTGTATCCAAGTTGTGTGACCACATGAAATAGTCCTAAACTTCTTGTTACATTTACATACATTGACAGTTAAAAGTGTATTTTCTTCCTTCTATAAAGTTGCTTTTTTGAAGAAACAAGCCCGTCTTTTCTTATTCATTCAATGCATTTTCATGGGCGCTGGAAGCATTGAGGTGAAGGGGCATGTCCCCCTTATTTTTTAGAAATAGTTAATTTTTAGTAAGAATAATAACCAACAGAGCTGTTCTCCTTTATATCCTTTATTTCCAAATTCACATGTACATTAACAAGAATCAGTTATTAATAAAACACACTGGAACAATATTGACAATCACAATTCCCAAGCTAAAATGAACAAACAGGTGAATGGAGTCAGTGACGACAGGATGGCAAACCTTTCTCAGTCCAGACTCAGGGTGCAATGCGGAACTACACGCTACGTTCAATTAACCTTTCATTCCTCACAAGGCCACTTCTGAGTCACAAAACCCTCATCAACAATCTCGCAGACAAAAGAAAAACCACATCTGGTGCACAAACCCCATCCAAGAACCATGTAATTAAAAAAACAAAACAAAATAAATGAAATACGAAAATGACATTAGCATGCAGGTTATCATGGTGCGAGCACAACCGCTGAAACTGCTCTGCTACTTTTCCCCCCCTCAGCCCTCATGTTCCTTGGCAAATGAGTCATAAACATACAGTCCACATACTAATGTTATCTACACAGTTCGTCCGTCACAAGGAAAAGTGGGGTGGAGACCTTTCCACGACACTGGCCTCACCGCATCTGCTATAGACATTTTTTTTTTATAAGCACGATCCAGGTTACAGGATATACAGTGAAATTAGAAGAGTGCTGAGAAAATGTAGTCGCTTATGTGAGACGCATGCAAGGAGCATAGATAGAATCACGTGGTTCGAAGCTCGAGAGACTGCAGCGGCGCAGCACAAGGGAAAAATCATGTGCGTAGCAGGTCGAGTCTGGGTTCTCAGAAAAGTTCAATGTCATAAAGTGATGCAGTGGAAATTTTAGTAACATTTTTTCCTGTAGCTGGGTCTCCCCAATCATATGATGCTACCAAGCTGGGAATCAACTTCTAACACAAAACTACCCGACATCTCAACATGCTTGGAGGAGAACCCTCGCAGCTAATTCTGTTATGTTATAACCAAGTGATGGGGGTGAGAGGTCACCACGCTACTCACCCTGAGAGAGAGAGAGAGAGAGAGAGAGAGAGAGATGTCTGGCTGTGGCATATCTGGGAGTCCGATGCTCCCAAAGTCGGCTTTCTTAAACAGATCTCATTAATCCTTACTGTTACGAATGAACGATAAAAAGTAAAAAGTCTGAGCGCTGAACATTTGCTCATGCAGTGAGCATAAGAAACACCTGTAATATTTCCATATTTACTTCCAAGGACACCGGAAGGTGTTTTAAGGTAGGAGTGTTGAAATTTTAAGTGCAGTACCACTGTGAATTATACGATTTTAAAAAGATCAATTTTTCTCATTTGAATTTTTTGGATAATTTACACCATGTGTCATTACATTATGATCAGGGGTGAAAATTTGGAACAACACCATCTCTAAATTTTTTTTACTTGTTTCATAATCCGAAAATACGAGCTTCCCAACATTGTGTCAAAATTTCATGATGAGAGGACCACTTGAAATTTTCCAATCATCTTGTTACATTAACATACACGGACAGTTGAGTGTATTTTCTTCCTCATATAAATTTGTTTTTATGGAGAACCAAGTGTCTGGTCAGACAGCAACAATGTACACATCTGTATTAAATGTACTGTGATGAAAAGGTGAAGTTTTAAAAGCTATATTACTCGGCTTTTATATTCAGTGACCAGCAGAGAATGCTAATAGGGATAATGCTGCTGACAATAAATACAAATTATTACTGTTAGCAACATTAGCAAATACCGCTACCTACTCCTTTAGTTAAAGGGATACCGAGTTAAGTTCCAGCATATTTAAACAGCCAGGCCTATCGCTACTTGTCTGAATGGATCTGTGAGTCAAGTTGAGTCGAGATGCTTAATATACTGAAAATGCAAATTCCATGCAGTGTATTGAGGATCGTAAAAACAGTTCAAGATGCTATGCTTACGTGCAATAGCTGATTTGACCTTGAGGAATAATTGTTTGGCAAGAATTCTACTAATACTTTTCAGGCGTATACTAAGCGCGAAGTGTAAAAAAAACGGGAAACACTTTTGGCAGTGTATTGGCTCAAATCACAGCTCCTAGAAATGTTCTACTCCAACTGCGTTCACGATTTGACAACACACACAACAAAACCAATCATCTGAACTCAGTTTACTCCTAAGACTGAATTACCACCAAAGCACATAGTTCTAAATAATAAAACAGAAGCTTATTCAGGACTGTAATGATTAATGTGGCCACTAAAACAGTTTATTTTATGTCAAATCTCAGTTTTAACACTGATAATCTCAGTACCCATATGTTCAGCTGCGACATTGTGTGACATAGGTTTAGTATGCTTCAAGCTCAAGATATACAAATGTGAGTCATCAGTAAAGCGGGAAAGAAACCCTGCTAACCTAAACAGGAGAGGCATCTACGATGAAGCACTGACAAAAATAACTTAAGACTGCCAGCAGGCACAACAATAATCATGTTTTTTTCATATCAAATACATCTCATATCCACAGAATAATACTGCTAAAAAAGTGCCCGACGAACATCATGTTTCCTACACGAAGCCCCGCCAAATCTCGGGTCAAACGGAATTAGTGAATTTTTTTGTTTGCCGCATTTAAACTGGAACAACTACGCTGGAGCCAATTAGCTGCTCATTGTTCTGGAAAGAAATCTGATCTCTCACCATTCAAAGTACAATTCCCACTTCCAAACACCAAAGCAACAGGAAGTGAGGAAAAACCCACAGTGTTTCGTTCGGGATGACCTCCCAAAAAGCTTTTTGCTAAATAGCGTCAAACGTCATAGAGGTAATTTGGGACTATCATATCGAAACTGAGGTAAAAACCCTATTAACGTGTAGCTGTTTCCTAAAAATACATCAGGAGGAAGGTTTTGGGGATATTTTCTTTGAAGAGGGACAGATAAATGGACACAGCCTTGGGTGATACGAACGACTGCAGGCCCGTTATAAACGACACTGGGAATCCTAACAGTGGTGGACAGGGCTAATTGGCAGGACGTGGCTGTGAACTGACATCCTTGATTGATGTAGTGGGGGAGATGACGACTTCTGGAAATCCGTATGTTAACTGTAACGGGTGTGTTTTGGAAATCAGGAGAGAGGACTGGGTCATGGGATCACAAACCCTGCTTGGCCAGTGAGGCGGTCACCTGGTCTGCAAGGGTGGACAGTTGCGGAGGGTCGGCCATGTTTATGCTGCCAGAGGACGAGACGGTGCTGAGCTGCTGGGGAGACTCATCCAGAGAAATGATCTCAGCGCCGTGGTCTGTCCGCGCCTTCGCCTGCTCGCGGAACAACAGCTTGTGTGATTCAATCTGTGAGGCGAGCAAAGATGGATACAGGTTACCAGAAAGAAACAGTTATTTGGTGTGATAGCAAAATGATAGCATTTGTTTTTACATAATCCACATGTTTGGACCCCAAATGGTTCTACTTTGATTTAGAGCTCATATTGAGCTCATATTGTATGACGCTCATATTGATAACTCACCAACAATGGTCACCCCAATTGAAAAAATTGTTTCTGTAAGAGACATCCAGCTCTTCATTAAGGTGGAGCAGACTAATGGATGTGGTTTAGGATAAACTATAACAATCAGTAACAGCTACTAATCTTTCAAACAGCGGAAGCTCATTTTAGGCATACAACATGAAATTTGTTACATTATTTGTCCATAAATTCTGGCTTCTGTTCCTCTTTTAGAAAATGGTTTGTGACCCTGTCGTTCTTCATCCACCTGGGAGCAATCTTTACACTTCCAGCCAGTTCACCTGGTCATACTAGGAGAGCTGAAAAGAGCCGCTATCTTTCCCTGATTTTGCACCAAATCAGTCTTTGTTGTTGGTCTGCCTTGTTGTTCACGTTTGAGTCACTCGTCGTGAGGGAGATTATTAAATGGCTTTGCCAAAATAACCATCACAATAACAATAATGTTCACAATATTATGCACAGCTTGCTAGCTGGCTGGTTTCCCCTTCCAAGAGCTCCTTTAATAATATGAAACAAGGAGCAAAATCAAGAAGGCTGTAATTACGTTTTTTAAAAAAAAAGAATTATATGTACAAATCTAATTGGTTTATATCAGCAGCAAAACACATGCTACGTGCAGCCGGTTGCCTCACGACTTCTCTCGCAGATCTGCTGGGACTAAGCGTGAATCTCCAAACTAAACCATACTGTCAGTCAAAAAAGGTTTCTGTCCATTATACAGCTCCTCCAACCATCATGCATCAGCCCGGCGTCCTGGCCCGCCCACTGCTCCAGCTTTTCTGCAGTGAGACACGCCCCTCTGTGAGGGTCCGTAGTGCCCCAGTGAAGCTGCGCTTCAGGAGGTTTAATGCTCTGTGCTGCACGGAAATGTATGAAAAGAAAGTCGAGTCAAACAATCTAAAATAAATACCTGATTCTGAACAAGCTAATCATGAAGTTGAAATCAATCTAAAAGCAATATAAATACGACATGTTTTATTTTCTAACATATTAGAGGAAGCAGAGCTTCCCTTGTAGTCTTAGAGCAGCAGCCACTGATGACAATGTACGCTGTAAAATAAACAAGCCTGGTTTCAGATCTGATCTTGGCAAAGTTGTAACAAATCGTGGTTTAAACCATGACCGCATTAATGCAACTTAAAGAGGTCGAGAATAGATTTGGGTGTCTTCTTGGGTCCAAATTTGGACTCTAACATTTCTTGGCTAATAGACTAATTTGAGGTCAGTGGAATAGTGTGATTTTTTCTCAGACTGTTCTTCTTTTGATTAGAAATCTGCTGACTGGAAACATAGAGGCCTGAGACGCTGACATAAGTAAAGAGGCCTTGACTTTGATACAGATTTCTGTATGCTTGTATTCAGTACCATTTAAATTTCAAAACAAGAATGCTTAACTGGCTCAGATTCCGGCACAAAAAGGACAGAAATTAAACGGTCTTGACACTTGTTAATATTGAGAAAATTCAGCACAATAAAATTATTTAATTTCAATATCCAGTCGTAAATAATATAATAACTACGATATAACAGGTCTGTTGTCTGTGGCAGTTGACAGTATGCTGTATAGCAGTGATCAGGGGGAGGGTTGCCGACCACTGGTGTAGATAAAAAAACTGGAGAATTCCTTCAATTCATCACTCTCAGTTTAGAGTAGCTGCTGAATAACTGAATACTACAACTAGAGTTTCAAGGGTTACACTCAGAATGAGGTGGATAAGAATGATGTGTGGTTAAGTGTATGATTGTTGCCATCTAGTGGACAAAATGGTCACAGTCTGATCTATTCTTTGGCCTTAAGGCCTTCTACATATATTTACCCACCTTATTGTTGTATTTAAATCAAGAACATTACTACTGATCCAGCTTCAAACAACAGGTAAACCCGATATATGTCTAGACAAAAATAGAAGATCTAGACTGTTTGTTAGGGATTTTTCAAGTCCAAAAATATTTTAGAAGTGCTTAGTTCTGGCCGAATTTGTATTTATGCCCCCTCCAGCTTTTCAGGTTAGAAGTAATTCTAAAAGTGAGAATAATCCCAAAACATATGGCAAACAGGTGCACATTTATTAAATGTGGCTTTAAGACATCAAGATATCAAATTTTAAAAATTATTTAACTGGAGTGTGTTTCAATATAAAACATTTTTATTCAAACCTTATCCAAAGCCTATTTTCCATATGCAGTGTTTTTCATTCTCTGTAATTTATGAATTTTTTAAACAAAAAATTCAAGTACAAAAATATTTTTTCAAATATTATGTGATGCAACAGGATATTTTACTTGTTCCTATTATTTTCTAAATAATTCAGCTGCTCTTAATAATTAGGAAAACATTATACAATCTACATAGGAAAACTAAATAAAACATCCAACCTGAAGAAACAAATACTGGGCTGGTTAACCAGTCTTAGCTAAATAGCTCAGTCAGATAACTGGAAGCGGGGAGAACAGTCTCTTGATCATGGACTCCTGGTTTCCTGGACACTAGAGGGAGTTCCTGAACAAGTCCAAATAAATGGGTTCATTAGGGCCAGTAAATTTATACTTGTTCATTTTACATATATAGAACATGTGCTTGTTTACTCGACACAAGTAGCATCAAATATTGACAAAATGTTTTTACTATTAGCTCCATATATTCCAATTCAAAAACGTCTCTCTTGTGGTCACGCCCTAGGGTTTTTCACTCATTTTTTTAATACTGGGAAGAACATGAAGTGACCAGGGTCCTCATAAACATGCCTTACTGCATTTAATTTTGTCTGCATGAAATAAAAATTTTGAATCTAATTTCAGAACCTGCTAGTGTTTAATTTAAGCTTACACAGACCTAATTTTCTGCAAGACAAGAAATAATAAATGTTATGAAAAATAAACTAGTAATTACTGCAAAAGTTGCATCTTAATATTGAGTCTTTTTTAAAACTATAGTAGCACTACTTTTAGATGAGGAGGGATATTCAGTGCTCTTTCCACCTTTTCACAATAAGCTCAGACAGTCCTAAACAGGCTTAAGTGGTGCAAGTGATCATGGGTGTTGTTGGGTTGCATGCATGGACCCTTCCTGGATACTTACTGGAGTCCTCAATTTTTATCTGGGGGTTGCTGAGGTGGATGGGTTCTGGGGAGAGGCTGGTGGATGATGGGGTTGAGGGGTCAGTGGGGTCAGGGGAGAGAGACCCCGCATCCTTCCCTTTCTCTCTCTACACGCACACCCCACAGTGGCGAAATGAGTGGTGACAAAAGCAAACAAATGGAACCAAAACATGACCAACAAATATGAAATGGGTACAAAACACAAATCACATAAATAATGCAAAATGACAAATAAAAAAGGATTTCTGAAATGCAAAATGTAACACAAAATGCTTATAATTAAATCAAAAAGAAATAAAAATGATGTTCAAGAAGGAGGGATTTTATGGAGTGGTGTAAATTACTGATTTAGAGGTTAGACAGTCCTAAATCTTAAACTCTTTCAGACACTATTTAGACCATTTGTGTAGCAGAAACAAGCAAACATGTCATTTCAGCATACACACACAAAACAACAGAACTGGTCTTCAAGAGTTATTGGAACAATTCTTTCTCTTTTTCCAGTGTGTTGACCCCCAGACTAGCTGTGTTCAATCTCCCCACTTGGCCTCCTCCATCACACAAAGCTACTGAGCTGCTACCAAGACATGAGGCTCCGCCACATCTTCTCAAACCAAGCAGGTCAACACACTTGGAGAACATTCTATTATTCAAATCCCATATTTTGTAATATTAAACGGTATGGTTTCATAGCTTTTCACTCATTTTCACAAAAGATGTCAAACAGTCTGGACAGAGAACTGAAAAATTTTTGCAATTTTTTTGCTCAGATGTTGTAGTGATCAGTTTTACAGTTTTACGTTCTACAGGGAAGCTCTGAGAGGAATTAGATTGGCTATGTTTAGATGGACAGTGGGGTCATGAGGAAAAAGCTCACAAAAGGATTTGCTTAATGGCACTAATTTAAAAGCAGCCAGGGAGGCACACGTGTGTGTGTGTGTGTGTGTGTGTATAAATTATAGATTGACAGATATATACATACATACACAAAACATTTGTGTTTGTGTATATGTGTGTCTCCATATTTATAGGTTTTTTATAATGTTATGTTACATTTTATATTGTGTTTTTAATAATGTATTAAACTCAGGAAATGAACTGAAATTTTAGACTCAATTTGTAGAAAAACTCATTATTTTAGGTCTTTTCTAATGAAACTCCGTTTTTTATAGCTGACCTTTCTCTGGCCACCTCCAGCCACATGTCCAATGTTGTCTAGAGAGCCAATCTTTGACTGGGCCCTGAACTCCATCTTCTCCGACCTGATCTCAATGTTGCCTCCCCCTGGAAGAAATGCAGAGGAATGTACATAACACTGAAATTTCCACCAATATGTTTAGTTCACTCAAATTTGGTATTTTCAAAAGGATTTGTTTTGACACAGAAGTTATTGGTAAAACAAAATTCACAAACCAACCTAAGATGTTACTTATGACCATGAGCTGATGTTACATTAGTACATAAATGTACATTATACCTGATCATGTATCTTCTCCCATTTAATTAAGTAATATTGCAAAATATGATGACAATATTGTTAATTGTCCATATTATACAGTTGCATCCATATTATAAAAGGCATCTACCTGGCTTGTGGCGGATGTTGGCTTTTGAACCACATTTTGACTGCACGTTGCTCAGGTCGATCTTTTTGTGGACAATCTGGACCTGTAAAGAGCAGAGAAAAAAAATGCATCGTTATATAGGAGCTGCCTATAGGTGGCAGGTTAGAGTCTAGTCTATTTTAACAAACACTTCTCATCTAACAGACACAACAAGTGGCTTTACTCAACCATGTTATTCTATCAGAGCTGTTGGTCTGTCAGGTTTGCTTCTGCACAGTTTGAGATGAGTAGGAGTAAGTTTACATAAGATTGTAAACTGCCCAGAAGGCTTTTGGGTGTTTAAAGGTAAGCAATAGAAAACCAAATTCAAAAATATTAATTCTCCTTTATAAAAATATACTCTGGAAATACATCCTGGTTTAATCTGGCACTATATCCATTCATAGATAAATGCCAATCAACCAAAACTTGCATTATTGCTCAGAATTTATATATGTTACCAGTTCAGTCACATTCACCACACACAGCTATGTGGAGCCAACACAACAGCGCAGTGCCGGCCTGAGTCCTCAAAATAGATCTAATGACCTCATTGCCATGACAACCAGCAAAGGTCAGAGGATTTTCTGGACAAAAAGGCTACACTTGTCTTTGCGATGAAGTCATCCGCTCTTTTCGGCCAACTGTTCACCACAAAGAAGCGCTCATCCCTGGCTGGCCAAAGCAGTACAGACCCCTCACTGTGTGAAGCTGAGGGACGGGGTCAGTGCAGCCATACAGCACTGAGGGGAGAGTTACTCCACCTCGGCAAATTAGGCTTTAGAAAAGCTGACTGGGGGTCTGAGAGGTATTACAGGCTCTTGCTCCAGTCACATGATCCTGCTGATTAGAGCACGAGACCCAGGCTGTGGGTCGGCTTACAATCCACCTGTTATCAACACATTTAACGGTAAATTTACACATTTCCCACTTACCCCAACTACAAGGGCACTAATAATTGTTATCTCTACTTGTTAACACTTATATAAGCTCTATATTTTATAATAGCTCTATATTTTACGTTTATTTATGAAGTGTACTATATTTGCACTAAGTAATGATTTTTACATTTATGTTTATGTACAAATACTGTTCCTCAACCAAACTAAGCAAACGTGTGACACTTTTTGGCGTGTGGTTTGCATTGTGGTTGCCGTTCCTTGCCTTTAAGGAGAAATTTCTATACATTCTCTATATGTTCAAAACAGAGAATCCACATTTTTTCACAAAATCGTGCAAGTAATTCGGTCGTAAAGTCATTTAGAGTGGGTTTGGTGTGAAACAATGGTGGTGAATGGAACCAGTTCTTCTGGCTAGAACACAAATTAAGCCCTTTTATTTACACTCTAAACCCACCATTCAAGCTACATGTTTCTTTTGAGCATGTAAATGCTGATGAAAGTCAAATAGAGACAAATCTGAATTAAAAGAGTTTTCTTTGGCTATTATTTTGTTTTGCATTTTAAAGCCTGCAAGTACCCCTTTACCATTAATGTATTTTTAAAAATTGTTTTAGACCAAAAACATCTCAAAATTGTCTCAGGCATACATTTCAGTGAAAGCACGTCTGTCCCTTGTCATCATTACTGTGAACAATTTTGACTTTACAAGTACATTTTACATTAAACTGCTCTGAATTATTGTTTATTCTATTCTATTGCTTTCTTAATTTTTGCTGTTCTTGACATTGTACTTTCCACTTGTGGGACTAATAAAGGTTTATCTTATCTTTTAACCATCCAGTTAGTGCTGGGCGATAAAACGAACTCGATTTATTATCGAAAAAAAATGAGGACGATCGCGATGATATGCGGAGGCTATAAAACTCGATAAAACTAGTTTGCTCTGTTTTAGAGCATGCGCTGATCCAGACAACCCAAGGGCCAATCGAGTAGCACGTTAGGTTTGCATAACAGCCAATCACTGATGATGTTACAATTTTGCCCCTCCTCTCCTAAAGGTTGTAAACATTAGCAACATGGGCTTGTTTTGGGAAAAAGATGTCAGGCAACACTGCCGCGCCGGTGAGTGAAGCGGTGGAGGAGAATATATTAAATGCACAGGAGGAGACAAAACGTGTGTCTGTGCGTGTGTGTCTGTGTCTCTGTGTGTGTGCGTGCGTGCGTGCGTGCACGCGTGTTCGTGTGCTTGTGTGCGTGCGTGTGTCTGTGCGTGTGTATGTGTGTGCGCGTGTATGTGTGTGTGTGTCTGTGCGTGTGTCTGTGCGTGTGTGTGCATATGCGTGTGTGTGTGTGTGGGTCTGAGGTTCAGTATAGCAGGAGGAGTCGGTAATCAGCACGTTCCGGGTGATAACCGCATCTATGTGACTAAAAAATCAAAAAGGTTTTGGGACATTGCAAGTGCAGTGACTTGCTGCCTCGCAAACGAAATGATGCCAGTTTGTCTCGTTGAAATCTCTTAAAGTAGTTGACCCGACTTTCAGACCAACAGTAGACTGAAACTGAACTCGAAAATTATCTTCAAACTCCTTGTGTGGGCAGTGAATCCAGTCCGCCTCCTAAAGTGAGCCCCCTAGCTAAGCGGTATCTTAGTATTCCTGCCACCAGTTTGTGTAAAGAAAGGGTTTTAAATACAGGGGGCAACACTGTTACAGATACTTGCTGCAGTCCGTTCTGTCCTGCTTTATTTTGTGTTTGCCCTTTGACATATTTGTAATATTGTATTTTTGTGCACATTGGTACATTATTATATGGCTTTGTTAATTTGATCTTTGGTATTTGTTTCTTTAAATACTTGAAAATCAATAACATTTTTACAATTTTAAGGGAATTTTGTATGTAAATAGTCATTTGTTGTGAAAAAAATATTTGTTTACTAATATTGTTTCACTGTTTTCATTCTGTTTGCCAGGATAAAATTATATTTATACTTTTTTATTACATTATTTTTATTATGACAGCAACTATAATATTGATAATTATCGATATCGGTCAATACAGGAAAAATTATCGTGATATTTTTTTGCCATATCGCCCAGCTCTACATCCAGTCATTCCAAATTTTCTGTTTCCTTTTAACCAGCCATGACACCTCTACGACAAACTCTGCAACTGATAATATGAATGTAGGAAAGCACAATAAAGAGAGGAAGAATATCTAAATTACAACTGACAGCATTAAAACCACAGGCAGAAGTCTTATTACAAGCATGTTGATGTTCATCTCCTCCCTTGTTTACTTACTCTTCCACCTCCAGGTGTGTGTTTGAGATTGTCTTTGGAACCACACCTAGCCTGAACATTACTCAAGTCCAACTTCTGGTTGAGAATTTGAATCTGAAAGAATGAACAGTTTTGGGAGTAGTGTTATAATTTTCAAACAAGACAAACATCTGAGGGGCAGAGAGCACTGCCAATGAGGACCCAAGAAGAGTCCAAAAAGAGGAAAAGACTTCAGAACCCACATTAGTCCACAACAAGTCTTTCGCCTCAACTTGAGAAGCTAACGTGGCAGACCTGTGTGAACAGAAGAAATCAGTAGGATGGCCAAACCCCTGACTAGCAATGTTAGAAAACAGACCCAAGAGATGTGAGTAGGCTTGGGCAGTAATACGGTAATATGGTATACCGCGGGATCTAAAAAAAGTATCAGTTTCAATACTGTCATACCGTCGTAAAAACAATACACTCCGTCCGTTGGCAAGCCGAATGACTGTCCAAACCACGAATGGCATGAGAAGCCTGCATTAGCTCTGTGTGGTATTGACCAATCGGCGATGGTTAGGGGCGGGATTTGGATTTTAAAACATGGCGGCACCCGTGTGTGTGGGGCTGGACTGGAAGGCTGCACCAAGATGGAGCTGGGGGATGCTTTGGTGAGCTGGACTGCTCTCCCCCAGTAAAGGAGCGGGTTGTGAAGGCTGGAGCCGCACGAATGGACCGTGTGTTTACGTGCTCGTAGGCTGAGAACACAGAAGCCGACGTCCGCAAGAGCTGTGGTGCTCGAAGTGAGATAGTTGTTCGGCAGCACTAGTGTTCAGGGCTGAAATGAAAACTCTCACCAAGTTGGAGCCGGGGGACACCGTGGCGAGCTGATCTGCTCTCCCCGAGTAAGAAACTTTAATGGGACTTTCGTTCAGTGTGAAGCCACACGAGTGGACTGTGTGTTCGCGTGCTCGAAGGCTGGAAACACTAAAGCCGACGATCGCAAGAGTTGTGTAGCCCGGAGTGAGGCAGCTGTACTGCCAGAGCTTTGTTTTAGCCGTAATGAACAGTAAGGGAGCGGGTCGTGGAGGCGGAACGGACGCGTGAGAAGCAGACGAGGAGTTTGGCTAACCGTGCCAGTCGC
>JBBMFX010000101.1:25209879-25232089 GCA_037832545.1 Rhabdalestes septentrionalis | reverse complement strand
TTTCATTCCATTTGCATTAACACAGCTAAAATGGTAAACAAAAAAGTGAGTGAGGTGGCCAAAAATGGCCAGAGGACGCTCAGAGGGTTAAAAGAGAAATTCGCAACTTGGAAACATAATAGTACTTTTGAGGAGCAGTGATTGGAGTCTAGAAAGGAGGTAACTGGGTTTCTGGTGTTTAGAATTGCAGGAATAACCAAGACTGAAGCTTCATCCCAGGTTACTCACTTTGCCACCTCCAGGTGCATGTTTGATATTGTCTTTGGAGCCGCACTTAGACTGAACATTACTAAAGTCCAGCTTCTGATTAGGTACTTGGACCTGTAAAAAGGTAGAGTATTTGGACGTGAGTGGATTTAAACAGAGAGAAGAGGGCAAATGGGATGTGTTGATTCATTGTGGAGTTTTGGAATAATTGATATAATGAAAACACAAATTTCCCTCCAGGTACAGGGTGTTGGGAAGTTTATTTAGGTTTGTAGTTTATTTGAGTACTGTGTGCTAAAGAAGCAAATTTAGGACAACAAACATGCCTTGGCTGGTCAATTGTAAGGACATACAGGGATTAAAACTGGGCACATTTGATTTTGATTAGAATTGCCTGATTATTACAATTTACATCATGAAGATGCTATCCTTTTGCTCTCCATACTCTTGGTGCACCCAAGATTTAAATCGTTAATATAACTTAAAACCAGGCCTGTATCATTATTACCATTGTCTTTCAGGACTATAAACCTGACCAAATGACTGATCTTATCAGGAATGGCAAACTTAATTGTGATTATGACTATTCAGACTGAAAAAAAATGGATTAGCAGTGAGCAAGATACCTGGCCTCCTCCAGGCTGGTGTTTCATGTTGTCAGTGGAGCCAATCTTAGAGCGGACACTTTTTAGGTCAGGTATGGGAGTGGCAGTGGAAAGCGGGGCGGGGGAGCGGTTCTTCAGGGATCCAGGAGACTTGGGGTTTGAGCGGATCACTGCTATCTTCTTCATCTCCTTCCCTGCTGGAGGTTTTCCACCTACAGCCTTGCTGGAAGGAGATTTAGGGGTGCCAGGACTGCTCTGCCCACTGGCCTCTGGGGTTTTAGGGGAATCTAAGAGAAGGACAAAAGGAGCAGTATATTTATATATCTGGAATAATATAACATTGTTTTTGGGAAGCAATAGCTCAGTGAAAAATCAGGTTTACGCAATTTCCCCCCATGTGTTTGACCATTCAAAAAAGGTTGCACTTCTGCTTTTAGGCTAATGCAACTACTATATAATGTCCATTTTTAGATACCAGTGTGTCAAACAATTTTAAATATAAATACTCATAGGTTGGGTACAAGTTTCCATTACCTCTAAACGACATTAACCGCTTAAATCCAACAGAATTTTAAAGAAGCAAACTTCAGAAAACTACATTAGGGATAAGGGGAATAGTGTGCAAATAAAATTTTTCTCTAAACTATCACTGTAAATACTCATTATTACACATGGTAATCACTAATCAAAGCTTTATAAAGGTTGGTAATGTTTAGTAATTTGACCTGCTGTCTGTTCTGAGCACCGTATTCTTCTTCGTGGTGCACCAAGTGCTGGGATCAATACTGTATTCTGATGATACAGTAATACACATTAAATGATCATAAGGTAAGCTGTGCTTTCAAGCAAGTCTCTCAATAGTAATGGAAGTTTAAACAACCCGTTTACCTTTTCCATTTTTCATCGGTTTCTTCAGATCCACTTTCACTGTTGTAAAGCAAGAAGAATCGAAAACATAAACTGTGAGGGTATGTACTGTTCACTCAATGATTCTATGAGTTCCGTCATTTTGCACTGTACCTGTGTGTCAATAACAGGACTAAGAATGTTTCAGTCAGCAGTTTGATGGGAGAGGCACAGACTCACCTGACTGAGGAGGGGTCATTGCAGGAATCTTAGTGCCAGCAGCATGAGGCCTGCTGCTACCTGGAGCCTTAAAGTAAAAAGAACATTCAGCAGGCTAGAATTACACTGGTTTTGGAAGCATATAGTAATTACCATCAGTAATTATTATTTTTGCTTGGAGTTTTATTTAATTGCTGACAGTATAAACCAAAGAAATGTCATGTTTTCTCTGGTCAACTTTATTATAGTTGGGATGGTAAAGATTTTACCACTTTTTTAGCATTGACATTCTTTCTCACAGCACGTAGAATACGTTTTGAGACCAAGAGATGAAGCATTTCAGGTGTTAATTTGTCACATTCCTCTTGCAAGCATGCATTAAAATGTGCAACTTTTTGGTTACAAAAATATCCAGGTACTGGGAACAGTATCATCTTGAGAGCAGCATATGTAGCTCTAAAATCTCATGCAGGTTTCTGTATTAATGCTGCCATCACAGTACAATTACTAAATCAACCCCATATCATGACAGCTACTTGTTGCGGATAACAGTCAAAATGGTCCTTTTTGTTGTTGGTGCACCATAATAGATCTGGAATACGAATAGTATCAGAAACAGTCATCTGACCACAAAACATGTTTCCACTGCATAAAGTTCCACCCAAGATGCCTCCGAACCCTAAGGTGTCAGTGCCACTTCTGCTTTTTGGTTAACAGGCTTTTTTTTGCATAGTAAAGTTTGTGAATGTAACTCCTTATTGGTTAAAAAGGTTTAACAATGTTATCCCCTGCCCACGTAGTTCTATCAGATATTGATGAAAGAATGCAGCGCCATTTGAGGGATCAAAAGGTTCAGCATATTATTACACCCCTATAATTATGCACTGAAATTCCTCCAGAATCCTTGAAACATTTAATGATATTATGAACTGTAAATGAAGAAATATGCAAATCCCTTCCAAGCTTTCTATGAGGGACATTGTTTAAACATTGTGTAAACATTTCCACAATGCACCCATGCATTTGCTGACCGAATAGAGATCATCTGCCTCCTAAATTTGCATACATCCCAGTTTTTTCTAATTTGGGTTTGTGTTTCTAGTATACTGTGTACTAATGATCACCCTGATCTGCTGAACAGCAGCTATCTAAAATAAAGCAATCCTTGCTGCTTAAAATAAATGTTCATTCAAAATCTCAGCTTAACCCAAATGTAGCCGATCAACCAAGAGACACTTTGTGTCTGAAATTCGCTGCTTGTGTTTTACACTGGAGCTATCAGGATAAACGTTGCTTACAAGAAATGAAAGAAAGCTTCACTGGAACTCCATGTTTTGTCCATGTTTTCATGTAATATAGCATGTCAAACAAGTCTATCTGAGATTAAATGTGTGATGATTTGAAGGATGTTAACAGGTGGTTAACACTTCTATTACTTGTTAACTACATTAGACTTATAGCTCCACTGCTAACACTTCAGACACCAAACAGGCCCCAGCTGGTCAACATATTTGAGGTAAGTGGAAAATTACCTAAAATGTATGTTATTTTAACTATTCTTTTAACCTATGTACTGTGAATTATGATCACAGTGTCTATTAGGCCTAAAAGACCTCATGCATGTAGGTCACACCTCCATGCAGCCAAAAAACCTCAGGATGAGATGGAAATGTGTCAATTAATGAAACAAGGCAGAGGGGGAAGTCTATTGTTAGTCAGAGCTGAAGATCAAACCATTTCTAAAAAAGGGGAATGTAGATTTTACCAAGAGCAGAGGAGGGCAAGGCTCTGTCACAAAATTTACTCACCCTTGGCCGGGTTTCTCTGTGCTCAGCACTGACAGGGGTCAAGGGAAGGCTAGCAGAAGAAGAAGCTTTTTTTTTTTTCATGATGGTGGAGGACTTTTTTAGGGAAGCGGGTCTAGTTTTGGCTGGAGGAGGTTTGGGGGTCTTTGGGGATCATGAGAGGAAATGCACTGAACATGAGCACTCAAGAGAAAACATTAAGCAGGTGAAATGATGGAAAAGAAGATAGATGATAAAATCCAACAAAATTATAGCACTTACCCGTTTCTCAGCATCATTTTCAGTCTTGGGTTGAGCTGCAGGAGAGACAGAATTGTGTCAAAACAATTCAACCTCCATCATTCCTTGTGGTCTGCGCCACAATTATCCAATGTGAAATGTTTTCATGTTTCCCTGAGTAACTGCTTTCCAAGTATTGGGTAAACTGTGTGTGACATTGCAAAAAGGATGGGGTGCCTGAAGTCATGTTCTTTTAATGTAAAACTGTGACAAAGAACACACAAACACAATCATGCATCTGTGACATGCTACATCAAACTTGTGGAAACGTGGCCAGCAAACATGGCTCTTGACGATCAGCGCAAAAACAGGCCATAAAACTGCCAACCTAAAGCAATCAAAGCGCAGAAGGTGACAGAAGTATAATCAATGAAAGAGAAACCAAAAAACATTTTTGGGCAACAGGCGATTTCCTGAAATACTACATTTTCTTTACTAGACCTCTTGAGGGGAAAAACGGTGCGGCACAGCTAAGCTACTTGGTAAAGCAAAGGTGGAGGGGAACAAAACAAGAGAGACTGGACTAGACCAGAACACTGTAGCACAGACCTTTGAACTGAGCCACAGGAACAAGAGATTTTCTAGCAGGTGGACCACGGGAGGAGCTCGGGGATCCAAGTGAGACTGCTTTTTCTTCCATCTCTGGATTTTCAGATAGCGTACACTGGATCTCAACACCTTTTTGTGGTTCCAAGTCTCTTGCGAAACCTGATCCCTCTTTTTGTGTGTGGCTGTTTGGTAGTTGCTTGACATCATATTCCTGCTTTTGCACAGTAATACCATGACCATATTCAAGGTTTTGATCCACTAAAAATGTGCCTTTGGTATAATCAGAGATGGGCATATCTCCAACTCCTGATGACGTTATCTTGGGGCGACAAACCAGAGTTTGTAATCTGTCTTGGTCATGGCTCTTAAAATCATCATGGAATAGTCCTTGTTGGGGGAATTCAATGGAAACAGGGGCCTCCTCAATTTCTTTAATTGTGTCTCCAACAGCAGTAAGATCTTCAAGGGCAGCGCTACGGATTAAGAAGGAAACAGGTAGGTCGCTCTCTAAGGACAGGCTCCTGGTGCGATCAGGGCTAACCAGTCGATGGTGTGGTTGTGTAGGTGGCCCAGTTGAGCTGGTTCCTAGAAAGTATTCTTCTTCTTTTTCTGCCAGCCCGTGGTCTACAATGCCCCAGTCTGAGTCACGCCACTGTTCGCCATGGCCCCCCAAGGAAAAGCCAATTGCTAATCCTGGAAACATATTTCCAGGTTTTCAGTAGATAACAGTGCATAGAATTTAACTTCACTAGTGGACCCTTCATCCAATGGGCAGCCCAATTATTACAATGACAACAGCCTAATTCATCCCTGTGGAATAATGACACCCAAACTGATAATGCCCCTTATCCAAATTAACAGAGTGCAGATTGAACATGATGAGGACTGGATCAGACATAAAAAAGTGGAGACATACAAGAGTGGTATGATACAAAGAACATCACAAAGATGTTTGCTGGCTTTGTTAAAATAAACAACAATGGCAGAATTGGACACAGAACCATCAACATGGACATATAAATAAGTGAGCAATGAAATAATTTGTATTATTTGTGTTCATTCTCAGCTATATCATAAAGGAATTGCCCTGGGTTACTGTGATTTGCAGTGTGCATCAAATGTACACATGTGCAGTTTACAATGAAAATCAGAATAAACATGTGAATAGTGAAGCTAACCAATTAGCGTGAGGGTAGCAAAGTATGTATATGATACTGGCTGGATGTACAAAAATGGGGACATGTCAATATCAATTAATATCCATAATAGGCAATAAATAGTACCTGTTGGAGATGTGACTCCTGCTTGTCCCAGAAAGTCAGAGAAAAAGAGGGAAAAACACACATATTAGAGGGTAATTTTATTCCACCTGCTCACTGAAGAAGCTCACTCAACTGGCATTGTTATGCTGCTGTGGAAAAAAGCGTTTAGCTGTTTGCTGAGTGTACATAACAGCAAATCAACCAACAAAGAAATAAATACAGACATTGCTTGCAGTTGGGAACACAAACAAACATCAGTTTTGGGATAATTAGATTTCACTGAAGCATGAGAGAGAGTCTGTTGTGTTCAGCTATATTTTAGACTGTAGTCGGTACTTTGCTTCATATTACCTCTTTGTTTGTATACCTGCAAAGATCCAACAACCAGCAAGGTTACAAAAATAAAAAGTACATCTTGTAATCCGGGTAATCAGAAAGCTGCTGGGATGCAACACAAAGGCAAAATGTCACAGATGTTAATAGGTGGTCAAAACTGCAGCATTCCAGCAAAAAGAAAAGCAAACTGTAAACATAAGGCAGCAATTAGCTGAGTCGGTTTCGCCTACCACTCTGCCCATTTGCCTCAGCAGGAGCAGATGCTGCTGGAGCTTCTCCGTGCTCTTCTGCAGAATCCACAGACCCCTCTATCAGACAATGATTTAAACACAATTAGAGTCCTAAGACAACTGGTACCAACATTAAATACAGGTTTATTCACTCAGGGAAAATGTAACATGAGTCATGCAAACTGAAAAGGGCATCTACATGAAAGCACTAGGAAGGCACTATAGATATTAAAGGTGCGTTTTGCATCTTAATGACAGGTTATCCTTAAGGATCCTTAAGGGCACATATTAAATGATTACAACTAAAAATTTAGAGCATGGTTAGGCTGAGCAAATGGTAAATAGTGGACCAAATATTGGGGTAGAAACATATCAGCACATCAGTAACATTGTGACCATTCACATTTGTGTTGTTGATGTTGAAATATTATGTTAAAATCACAGAATCCTTACTTTTGTAATACATATTCTGAAGGTTCCAAAAGGTACAGGAAGTGATCAAATTATAAATAAGTAGTGAATGTATATTTCAAAATGTATCAAATCATTGTAGGCCCTGGGGAAGTACATGATGCACAACATGCGTGGCTTCAGGTTTTTTGACTGTTTGCTGTTGCCTGCTGTTGAAAATCCAATCATGTAAATTTGAACATCATTTAGCTCTGCTTGTTGATAACCAATATTAAACTCTGTTGGAAAAGTGGGCTTGGAAAATCGTGGTTATATTTATATTATTCAGTATTTATATTACTAGTTCACATGCAAATCCATGCTGGCCAAAAAGGGCCTAGAACACTGGAAACTTAATCAAAACTTTAAACCATGTGGATTGAGCAAAAACTTAGGGAGCAGCCTAAAAAATGAAGTAAAGAAAATTAGGTGCAGAATGTGAAATCTGTACAAATGGTACAAGAAAGAATGCATGAGGAGCAACTCAAAAAACACCATTAATCTTTTCATACAGCCTTGTTTGTGCCATTCATATTTATTTCATGTTAAATTCGTCACACAGCGCCTCCTCACCAGAGAGGGCGCTGTTTGCTATTGCACTCTCAGTCTCCAATAAAAGCTCATCTTCACTTGGCTTGGTTGGTGTTTCATCTCCTGCAATGAAAGACTTTATGGTTGGTCACAGGTAAGAGAAAGGTTCACGGGAAGCACTCAGAAGGTGGGAAATACCTGTGATGAACAAATGCACATGAAATTACGGTCAACATGAGATGGACCAAACACCAGTAAGGGTTAAACCTCCTGTAATACAGGACTTTTTAAATATAACTCACTGTGCTCAATTCAACAACAGTTATTTCTAAGCAAACAAAGGAGCTACATCATGTCTACATTTGTAACATGACTACTGCTAATAGCATCCACACAACCCAGCATTTGACCAAAATGTGCTCGGTCACCTACCATCCTTGCAACTTCCCTCCTCTCCACTCCCATGTTTGACAGAAACTGGCTAACGTCCCCCTGTTTTTTAAAGACTAGGCCCACAAACTGTCACCTACAGTAAACACAGAGTTCTATGCAAAAGTCTGAACACCCCCAAACTACGTATTGGTCATTTTCTAGATATTAAGCCCAATTAAACAGGGCTTTTATGTAATTTAGCACACAGTTTGTATATATGTACAATTCTTAACTTTCATAACTTTGCATAACCATAACTTATTTCTGCAAATAAACAGAAGTAATCCTATATCAAAATATGCAGAGGCACATTCAGTTTATTATTAAACTGAACAGGGGTGCCCAGACTTTTTCCAAGATTGTATACACTACTTGAAACTTTTGCTGGCGTTCTACAGAGAACCACACTCTCATTTGACACTTCACGACATACTCACTCTCGTTCGTGTCATTGGGCCTTGGTGTGGACTCTGTGGAGTTTTTCCACCTGGCGTGATGCAAGATGGGGAAAGTGTGCACTAGTGAGGGCTGCAGACTGGGGAAAGCTAAGCTACGCACTAGGGCATGCAGGGGTCACGGAGGGATGAAGAGAGAACCTTATGGCTGTGCTTATAGCATGTGAATGTGCATGACACAACAGAAGCCATTGTGTGTGGACTGGCAGCCTCGCGAGAGGCTGTCAGTTGGTACAATGACTACATGCCCCCTGCCCCCTCTTGTCCTTTATGTCGACACAAAGACAGAAAAGGGGTAGACTGTGCACAGGCAGCCAATTTAGCTTAAAAAGCTAAGCTGATTCTAGCTTTGCTTGATCATGATACGGGCATTAATTATCAGCTTAATGCTGCAGCAGTAGGATCCTTGATCAGAGGATCTTAGCACTGAAAGGACTGTTCTGAGCTGGCAAGGGCAGGTTAACAGAGAACCCACTGAACAAACAAGTGACACAGTTGTAATTGCATGACTAAATAAGACAGGGATGCAAAGAGTTGCGTAAACGTCAGCAGTCCGGTGGGGATCATAAATTGAGGGGGCCTGATTAATTCAATTTTAAAGCCATGACTTATGAGTAGCTACAACTATTAGCCTACATTAGACTAACAACATTGCCAAGACTCACAGTAGGAAGTAAACAAGAAGTTTTTATTTGATGTCAAATCACTGCGTTAATTTTCAATTGCGATGGGGGTAAGTTACGACTGAATGTAGACAAAGCTTTGATTTTCCTGTTTTCCTAGAAACTAATTTATGCTCTTTTTTGATGCTAAATTATTATTAAGGCACAAATGTCTGCATAACAGATTTAACACAGCATAGAATAGACAGTGTCATTGGTGTTACTTTTGCTTTGCGGTAAGTCTATGCACGGTCAGTTAATTTGGACACATTTAGATTTTTTGATTTCTGAAAAATAGATATATAATGGGTGTCTAGTCTACTGATACACTGATATTTTTTGTTTATTAAACTGATCATATATATTTAATTTATTTTTACTCAATTTCCGAGAAATGTGTATCTACATACATGCACAATTATGAGATTTGGATGTTGTAAGCTTCTAATTTTTAACAAAAATATTATTGTATATTAAATTTATTTTCCCCCTTTTAATATTTCTTATGACTTTCTCTTTTGGGGAATGTGCAGGCTGCAAAACAAATATTTAAAATGATTACACTAATCATTCAAATCTAATAATAATCCCACTAATGATTAACAAAATTGAATTGAATCAAGTAATCATAGCAGTCCTAGTGTAGTAGACACACTCATTTTATGTCTTTTCTTAGGTTGGGAGGAGTCCAAGTATTAATGCATGACATAGATTTTTCAGAGTGATAAAACAAGGCTGTGCTTTGTTCTATCTCAGGGATGTTACAGACTTCAAGGGACCTTCTTTTCTCAAGGCCACCAAGGACTACTGTGTTTTTCAGAAGGTCATACAGACGCAAAAATACATACAGCTCATGGTTTAGGGCAGGCCTGAATCAGTACCAGATACTACACAAGAACGGGTGTTTTGAAAGGAGCCTGACCCAGATGCCTGGATTAGAGAGCAGTGCACACAGCTGCAAAGCCTGGATTGAGGATCCAGCCAAGCATGGCCTTGTTGTCTTTATGCAAAGAGATTAAAACAAAGAACTACATCAGGAAGCCCCCTGCCACCCCAGCAGGAAACAGAGAGAGGATTTATTAGTTAGTCCTAACAAAAACACTATAGACTAGGGATGCACCGAAATTATTTTTTGGATCGAAACCGAAAACCAAAAATGAGAAAACACTTGACCAAAAAACAAAAATGGAAAGGAATTATTATTATTAAATGATTAAAAATGCACAATATAAAATAAAAATTTAATAAAATATTTAACTTGGCCCCACTCATAAATAGCCTAAAACCACGATGGCTGATATACAAGTGAACTCAAGGGAATTATTATAATATGAGCAAAGTGCATGAACAAACTGCATTCAGAACAAGTGCTTTAAAAACTGCTGAAAGATTCTCTGTAGGCTGATAACAAAATAGTGTATTAAAACAAAGACTGACATAGCCCTTATGTTAACTGTAATTACTGGAAAACTTTATTGCCTTTTCAAATATACATACAGAAAGTGACCATTCTGTCATATGTGAACACAGCACACAGTGCAAACGGCACGTAATTCACCCTCTGCATTTAACCCATTCACCAAGTGAAGCGGCCAGGAGCACAGCGCTGGGGAGCGGTGTGTGGGGATGGTACCTTGCTCAGGGTAACTCAGAGGTGCCTAGCAGTCTTGGGAATCGAACCCACGACTTCATGATGGCAGGGCGAACTAGGCATTGCACGCTTTACAAACGGTTTTCCGTGTCTTCCTTAGAAATATCGAAATGCGCCCACATGGCAGACATCCTGACTCTAATCCAATCTGGCGCGTGCAGGCTGCGATTGCGTCATCTGCGTCATCATTGCTTCGGTCGTTTTAAATAAAAAAAATATTTTTTTGCCAAAAACATTTCGGTGCATACCTAATATAGACACGTTCATCCCAATTATAGAAAATCTACAGTAAACAGTAACTTTTAAGACATTATAACCTATGGCACATCTAAACCAGTTAATTAAACATATTCATTAACAGGTTTATTGTGAAACGTTTCCGTTAGAAATAGCAGGAGTTAGCAGCTATGTTAATTCAGGTAATTTAACAGAGCTGTCTACATGAGATATCATGAACAAAGGACATGCTAATGAGTTTCATAATGATGTTGAGTAATGTATTATGTACAAGGAGTAATTTTTCTGTAATGGCACACCGTTTGATTCCCCAAGCATTTTCCAGCCAAGATATAAGTCTGATTTAATCTGATTTGCCTGTCATAACAGTGTTCCCGTTACGCCACCCTGACATGAGGTAGTACACATCAACAGAGTCTGAACTGACTTAATAGCCAGAGCTATTTTGGCAGCCTGTTGAGGACACTGTCTCCTTCGCAAACAATTTTACTTTCTCTCCTCTTTATTTAGCCTGAAAATGTAGCACAGACACAGAGAGATGTAGACACACACTGCCTGTCAAAAATATGGAGACACTTTGTTCTTGTAAATTAGCATGATTTACTCTACATATTAAACAGAGAGTTGTTTGAGTAATGTCAAACAAAGCCAAGCCTTGTCATGTCAGTGCCCATAAGAATTCAAACATTTCAGATGATTAAAAATAAACAGTTTAAAAACAAAACAAATTTACTCAGCTTTCCACCAACCCAAAATGTAGTTACGTCCTTTTGTTCTGCTCTTAGGAGTGCATAGTCACTATAGTCTTATAAATAAATGCATCCCCTAACCCTTTCTGGACCTGCTCAAGCTGCATCTAGCTATTCATTAAGGTGGAGCGAATTTTGGATGTGATTAATGACTTACTACAAACTGCAAAAGTGAACTAAACTCCAGTGTGTTGCTGAACTATGTAATAACAACAGGGTCTCCTTTCACAAAACACCTAAAGACTGGGAACACTGACCTACAATCTGTTTTTGTGACAACTACCATGATAAATATAAAATAATCTGATCCGTGATCAGCTTCTCCTTGCAGTGATGAAGTTTAGTTCTGTCTCCTAAACCACAAATTCAAATGCTCCACCTCAGTGAAGCTGCGCTAAATAAAATGAATTAGCACAAAACATTTGCATGGGCTTTTTTTGCCTTATTGAAAGGTATCCATGAAAGCCAGATGATACTCAAAGAAAGGCAAAGTGTCCCCAGACTTCTGATAGACTTCTGTTATGCAACTGTGTCCCATCCTGCTGCGAGATTTACCCGGTAGCCTCTGTCTGGTAGTCAGTTCAGTGAGCGATCTTTTGTTAATTTTGTTTAGACTGAATGCCACAGCAGTTGCCTCACCTTTCATCGGCCCATCTCCGGGGCCCATGTGCCCCACAGCGACGCCATTCTCCTTGTGGAACTGGTTGCCATGGTGATGGTCATTGATGGTCATACCAGCGAGGGAGGTTGCCATGGTGCTGGAGTTGTAGTGGCTGTTGGGTGAAGAGCCAAGCAAATCGTGCTGCTGGTCCATAGCAAGTCAGGATCAGACTATGAAGGTCAGGGGATGAGAGGGGAGGCAGGATTAGGGGTAAGACATGTAAAAACGGAAAGGGGTACATAAGAGAGAGTGAGAGAGAACCCATGAGCAGTTTGCCTGGAGAACAGATTGCCTCTCCAATGTAAAAGAAATCAGTGCAAATAGAGAAAAAGGTCAAATTCCAGTTGAGACGGGCTAGATCCATAAAAGTCCAAGCGTCAAGAATATAGATCCCTCTGCGCTAACAACAACAAGCTATTGCACCATTCCCTGCAACCGAGAGCTCTACCTTTCGGAACAGTGGTCCTTCAGGATCAATAGAAATCATTCGCGATGTCCGGCCTCTTCGGCCAGCCTGACACAAACTCATTGTAAATAGAGCCAGTGGGCCTGTGCTAAGCGTCTATTTATACACAAACATGTAGACCTAGCTTAGGGTTACGAACACGCTAACCAAAATAGAGTGGCCAGTATGAGTCTTCCAAACCAACAGCCAACTCTTCCTAAATGCTTTTCAGTCAAAAGGTCACTACTTAAAACCTAAAACTTAATTGCAGGCACCTACTTCAGCCCACTTGAAGCTCACTCAGATGTTCAGACAACTTCATAGTTAAACATCCTGTTTTTGATTGCATTCTGAAAAAGCAGAAGAGTGCTAGGGAGGTTGTAAATATATTCATTTTGCAATAAGATCATATGCCAAATGTCTCTTAAAGGGCACATATCGTAATTCATTAAAAAAGGTAGGATATTTAGTTTTATTATGATCAGGGCCCTTTCATTTTCAAATGGCTCAATTTAGCCACTTTTTTGTAACCAGAAAAGACACACCTGCCCCAGTCCCTTAGGTTGATGGGATTAAATGTGGCAGTGGACTAAAATAAGACTACAGATGACACAGTTTCTTTATGATTACGTAACTACACTCATAGTCTTTCCCCCTTTTTACTGCATGTGATAATGACATGGGTTTGAACAAAGTAATTGGAGGTACACATGAATATTTCCCATCTTTTGCAAAAAGCTACACACACACACACACACACACACACACACACACACAACATGGGAGAGCCCTGTCCTCTTACATATACATCCAATGGCCCCTTCTTGTGCACATTCCCCCAGACCTCTACGTCCAAGTCCAGACATGCGATCGAAAAGGTGGAGATGGGGTACTTCCTTCATTACAATGAATGCTCCCTCTGGGCACATACTTAGAGCTGCTGTAGGTGGTTAAAATGGAAAGCTCTTGCTTAATAACACTTCACCCACAACTAGCTGAGTGAAATGGTTTCCATAATGATCTGTGGGCCCCTGGGATACACACAGGAGTGATGGAGTTGGCGGTCCTTATATTGATTGGAGGGGTGAGGGGGTGGAGGGATGGAATTTTAACATATTTATCAAACTGGTAGGGTCGAAATGTACTGATCTTTTGAAAAAGGGTGATGGCAAAAGGGGCCCTGACAAAAAAAGTGGGAGATAGGGGACCATACCCCAGGGTAAATGACACTATTAATAAAAAATGACAGTATTAATAAAAAACTCAATCAATTGTGAGGAAAGGACTGATTCTTATGTTTTGGACCTCGTCCGACACTCTCCAACTGTAATGGGAAGAGCAGATATTTTATTATTCTCATGCTTCTCCAGAGTGTTTGCCACAATTTTATTGTTCAAAAATATTATCCTACGTTCACACTGTTCTGGAATGTTCTCTACATTCACCACCACCCCATAGCATTCACATGAGTTAATATGGTTGAGTAGTTATTTTTACTTAAACTAGAGATGCTCCGATCAGCATTTTTGGGGCCGATCACCAATTCCCCGTCACCAAGATCATGATCTGCCGATTACTGCCGATCAGGGGAATGGGAATTGTTTATCTATAATTTAGCAGAGTTTGCACCATTTGTAGAAATGAAACTAACTATAAATTAACTGTATTGAAAAAATAAACTGTAGAAATAGGCTGCGAGACAGTTTTTAGCAAAGAAGTGTAGAAGAACAGAGAAAAGCATAGCCTTTTTTACAAACATGATTAGGCATTTTAGAACACACCATACAACTAAAATATGCCGAGTTTTAGAAACTAAACCAGCCGAAGCCAACAACATCCCCATTTCTCAACCAGCCGACTGTGACTGATGCATTAAAACGATGTGAACCATACAGCAGGGATAGTACGAGGTGAAAATACGTTACGTTCAGAATTATAGAATTCATTTGGGTTACAGTGGCTTACATTATTTTATTTTTTGGATCTGATGTAGTTGGTTCCTCAACTACATAAGATGATAATAATAACAGAAAAAAACATTTGCCATAGTTTTGCCCTTTGTGGCAGTAGCCAGTTTTGGTGTGAAAAGTTTTACATTTTGCTGCCAATTATAAAATGTAGTGTATTAAGAGGCTGCATCCCATTAAGCTGATCTGATGTGTGTTGGTCTGCCTGACCCATCTTTGTTTGGAATAATTTTAAGTTACTCTGCCTTATTCGGGAGAGATGGCCTACAGTAGCCTTAAGTTCTCATTTTCTAAAATAAACACTTGGTGGTTCTTCAAGATCTTGACTGTAGGCAATTTATACAGTTTATCTTTTCAATATAGTTAATTTATAGTTAGTTTCATCTCTACAAATGGTGCAAACTCTGCTAGATTATAGATAAACAATTCCCATTCCCCTGATTGGCAGTGATCGGTAATCGGCAGATCATGATCAGTCTGTTGAGTGGTGACAATAAATGGGTTATTCCCGTGAATCATCTTCGTTCAGTCGGACAGTCTTTGGTGGGTCAGCACCCTTGAGCAGGCAAAGTTTTCTAGAGATAAAAGCTTCATAAAAAGCATTTTTGAAAATGTTAGTGGTGTTAAAATACCGTTGCTTACTTCCACCTCGAGAGATTTCCTAACGGCATACATTGCTAACGGCTAACTTTACGTCTTAATCGGACACTTTGAAAAATTTCCAGACGGGAGAACTGGTAAACTCCGCTCTGCAGTTGTTTACCTGTGCGCCGTGCATGCACGTGTGATAAAGTCGCGCGAGTAAAGTGATCGGCTTTTTTGATCGGCGGTTTTGGGGTTCGCCGATCAAGCTATTTTAAGCCAATATCGGCCGGTCATGATCGGTGGCCGATCAATCGGAGATTCACTAACTTAAACAATTAAAAACTGCTTAGAGTATTAAAATGTTGATGTTTTTTGGTGTTTGTAAGGCCGGTGTGCTGCGGCAATAAAGCTTAACCTCACTTTCTCCACTGTCTAGACAAGCCAGGATAGGCATTTCCAGACCTCTAAGCATCCTGGATTAAGAAGATTTCCTTGTGAAGTACAGAGTTCGCTGTACTCCAGCAGACCCGAGGGATCTGTGTGTGAGCAACCTAGTACACATCAGCTAAAACTTTTGATCCGTAAACAGTAAATGACTTTTTCCCATCAGGGTAAGAACAAAGAGCCTGTGATGCACTAACTACACGCTTTTCAGGCTGTGTCTGCATTAATAGTCAACCAAACATAACAAGTGACTGTCAAGGAGAGGGAAAATGAGAAAGTGGAATGAGGCAGAGTGGTCAGTCTGTAGTCAGTGGGAAATATCTCACCTGGTTTATGCGCTGCTAAAGTCAACACAAGCCCTGTGGAACATGTGGGGTTTGCGTAAGTGTCCAGCACCTCAGAGACGACCTTTCACTCTTCTGTTGCTTCTCTATAGAACCAAATGGGGTTTTCAGTCTAGCACGTTCCTAACAGCAGGACATCAAAAGCAGGCATACCTGTTTCAGTCTGGCCCTACTATAGAAATGTTTAAAACTACTGAGCCTCATCTCCAAGGACAGTTAAAATACACCTATTAACTGCACAGGGAGGCGACTTTTGTTAGGAGTTTTATTGGAGGGATGGGCCAGCGGGCATTAAAGCGTCAAGCATGTCTATGTATGGGCTGGGAATGTACACTTGGACCACCTTTTTCTACAAACACCGAACACGCTAAAGCAGGAGAGCACAGGGGGTGGTGTGTTGACAGACAGCACTAGATCAACAATGATATTGACATAGCACCAGGATTAGCGCACAACACACACAGCCTGGCACTCATTAGATACTGAAGCACACACTTTCTCAGATCGTAAAGCCATCACGTCTGCGTGTGGCTGAAAGCATGAGAAATTCTGGCTTACACCGTTGATGTCACTATCCTAGTTCTCATTTTACAAGCTTGTGAATGCACTGAATTTGGATCTAAAATTATGAATTCACATTTAAATATGAATTTAAATATTTGCATGAATTTGTGTTTATGTTTTCAAATCAAGAAATCACAACTTGTGATTGGAGGGCAAAAAATAGATTGACATGTTTTTGGTTTGTTTATATAGAGAGTGGAGAGCAATTTCTGTTTGGCAAACAGGCAGGCAAAAACACAAGTTTGAGTTAATGAGTCGTTGATGAGATGATGGTGGTTAGCTATTTCGCTTTGTTCTTTTTTTCCCAGTATAGGCTAATTAATTAATGTATTGCTAGATATAGCACATTTACAGGACACATTTGCATATAATCAGGGTGTGCATATGAGGATGTGCAAAAATCATGCTGTCCACATTCAGTTGGGCTTTTTATAAAATGTACATGGCTTGGCCTAGTTCCTTCCTAAGAGCAGTGCCGCAGCATGCAGATCTCAGGTTTGCAGAACAGCTCTGATGGTGCAGTATAATGATTAATGAATCTACACGGTGCTCATCTGACAAAGCTCGAAATGTTCATGCAATCACAACTTAATCAAATGTAGGGGGCATGCAAGCCTAAAGGATCAAATAAAACATTTCTCGGCAGAAACAAGGCTGACAAAAAAGTATTTTGAACCCAATGTTTTATGATGTCAGCTGAACCCAGCTTTCCATGCACCTGCCTGTTCAGTCTATATCAGTTTAGCCCCGCTCACTGGCAGTGTTTCTTAAGTGAGCTGCTACAGATGAGAAATACAGGAAGGTCAATCCCATCTTTAGGACCCAATCATTTTTTAAAGGCACAGTAAAAAACACAAGCTGTTAATTTTAATGAATCAAGAAGTAAGTTGGAAAAAATATAAGGTTGGAAAATAAAATTTTGTACATTAGCACATTGAAAATATAGAATGAACAGGCATAATGACTTTTTTTGGGCCACGGACCAGTTTCACATAAAAATATTTTCACGGCCTGGTATAGATACAAGCAAAAACAAAGTGTGTAATAATACGAAGATGATTGTTTTTTTATGCATTTTTGTTGTACTGAGTGTTTTTTAGACTCTAATAACCAATAAAATATGTGTCCCGGTACCAAATGACTCGGTGGCCTGGTGGTTTGGGGACCTCTGCTCTAGAGGATGTGTTAACTAATCTGCAATTAAAGTATGATGTCATTGTCACAAGGCTCTTCATACCTTTGCATAAGACTGCATCTTATGTAATTGGATACAGTTCACCAGCTGGACCGAAGTAATTAGCGGCATGTTCATATATGTAATGCCTGCTTATCGGGTTTAAGTTATTAGCAAATACATGTAATTTACGTACAAGATCAAGATGTTACGCAACCGATGACCAAGCAGTAATCTCAAGTTTTGGCTTCAAATATGTGCTACATGGTTGATGTCATGTTTGATTCATTGCTGGATGGCATGCATGAGTCACACACAACCACTCAAGGGGCTATCTGGCTTGTTTATCCGGTACCGCACCATGAAACATTGCTCTCTGCTGGCATGCAGTGTGTGTGTGTGGCGGGGGTTTTGGTTGGGCTAGTGGATGCTGTCCCCACGGCTGACTGCCCCTGAATCTCTGACCTAGTTTTACTCAGCATCACTCTTTTCCATTCTACTTCCCTCTCTGCCTCTCTCCATTGTCCCTCCTCCTTGCGTGCAAGAATACTTCCTTCAAGGTTCTGATGGAGGTCCGTGGAGAGATGCTGCAAATGTCTAAATGAGCACTTGCACATCAAACTGCTTTAAGTAAGACTGCGCTGTTTATTTACAGGCAGTCCGACTGCAAGTCTGGAGACCGGCTGCTATGAGGAGGCAATGCGATGCTTGAGTTATGTCAGCTTTGTGGTTTTATAACTTCTTATGACGAGACTGTTCTTAGAATGTGCTTCAGATTCATGCAGCAGTATTGCCCAATTTCTATTTACCTCCATGAAGGAGAACCACAGGGATGTATTATTTTATTACCTGGACTATAACAATGATCAATGTGTTTTAGTTCATAAAGATTACGCTTTTCAACTCATTCAGCTGCTATGCATAATTGCATAATTAATGACTATTCAGTCATTATTACATATTCATCAGTATCTGATATAAATTAATCAATATGTACTATGCATTATTCAGTAACTAATTATTCAGCATCTATGAATTATCCAGCATTTAAAATAAGTGAATCAGTGTACTATGAATTATTCAGTCACTACAAAAAATGATTCTGCATCTACTATTAATTATTCAGTACCCACTATGAATTATCCAATGACTGTTCATTATTCAGAATCTATTTTGCATTATTTCAGTAACTAAAACAAATTACTCAGTAAAAACTAGAAATTTTTTAATTATTATGAATTATTCAGTAACTATTCAGCAATAATTCAGCATCCGCTATTAATATTCAGTATGTATTAATCAGTAACTACAACAAACTACTATGAATTATCTTGTCTTTTTATTAAAATATTCAGTATCTACCACAGATTATTCAGAATCATTACTGTGATGAATTATTCATGACCAATTGTGAAGTGTTTAGTAACTAATTTAGTAATAAATGATTAATTGATGATTAAGTTTGGGCACATACAAGTCCATGTTATCATATATATCTTATCTTATATTTGTGAGGTTTGACCTTTTAATTGGCATCAGACCAGTTCATAACTTTCATGCCTATAGCCGATAAGAGTCTGACCAATCAGATGGAGCATTCCTCAAAGGCTGCTGCGGGGCGATGTGTGAACTCGGCCACTTGCAATAGTGGAACTCTGGAGTTGTAGTTGTCGAGGCTCTGTCTGTTGGGAGGGGTGATTGCCTAAGTCTCTGCAGCTGCACTTCTGCTTTGAATGACATGAATCTCGGCGCCCGTGGCACAGATCCTATCTTTCATGCCAGCTTGTTTGAGGAGGAGGTGCTGAGGAGGGGGTGCTGAAAACAAGCTAAACTCCTCCTTCAGTACCATCATTCCAATTAAGCGCTCATGCAGGAATGCTGGTTGGAGGGGGGCCACTGATGGCACTGTATCAGAAAGTTTATTCTCTTTGAGAGACTGCCTGTATCAGCACAGGCTTTTGGAAGAAAAAAGGCATTTTAGCAAGGCTTAGCCACCATTAAAAATGATCACCTCAGATCGTGGCAAACACCCATGAGCTCCATTAGTGGTGGAGTCAATTCTGAAAATCCAAGTGTGTGAATTTAGCCCATTTTAAATGTATATTGGACTGTATTTATATATTCAGCTGTTTAACTCTGCTCATTTATGTTGAAGTTATAAGGAGTGTTGGAGGCGAAAATGGAGGCAGAAAATATGGCAGCTAATCAGATGAGAGCTCATTTATATACAGTGGTCTTAAAGGAAGACTATATGGTAGAAGGAGAGAGGTTGAAAATCATCATGTACACATGAATTAGTGTTTGTGGCTTATAAACCCATTCATAAGTGGACCTCTATAATACAAAAAAAATTAATGTAAGATACATGCCTCTTAATGGTAACAATGAAGTGCAGGTATATATTCACCCCACATCACCTAATAATGCACACTGGCTGTTACTTCCTTTACGCCCTCCTTTGAAGTCCAATAAAACCTGTTCTCAAACTTTTTTAGTCTAAGGATCCCATTTCAAACAGAACCTTGTCCATTTTGCTGGGCTTCTCCGCACTATCACAGACCTTTTCATATGAGAGACACATGGTTTAATAACCTAGCAGATGGCTTAATGACTGGGCTCCAAACTGCCGTAATTCGAGACTGCCTGTATTAAAACTAAATAATGTTTACCCTAAGGCATTTTCAAATAGCTCCTGGTTTTTTAGAAGCAGTCAAAGAAAACTGAACAAAATATATGTTGGAACATACCTGAATTTTTTTCACGGCCCACTTAGTGCCACCTTATGGCCCTTGGGGGGCCACAAGAACCGCTGCTGTAACAAAACAACTGGTTCATGGACTACAGGACCTACTAATCCCAAAGCATATAATAAAAATATGCAAATAAAAAAGACAATCTGGTTTTGCTTTAATTGTTCAACTCTAAATTAGACTACTAAAATGTTTTTGTCATAACAACAGGCTATTGCATGAGTAGAATAAATAACTGCCCCCTGGCAAACCTGCTAATTGGCTTAGCAGTAGGTGTTTGGGGAAAACCCCCCTATCTGGTGGTTTTAATTACCTTACACCTTGTACATCTGTGCCTGAATCAAATAAATTCAATTACCCCGGCTTTGCCAGGGGATTGGGCATGTAGAGCTCTGAGCGGTCATACCTAAACGGCATCTCCTCCATGAGTCCTCTACAATCTAACTGGATCGGTGGGTCCTGTAATCGCAGGAGGGGTGTGTCTCTCCAGTCCAGCGGCCTTCCCTTCACATTTCCTGAGCTGAAAGACCTAGAGGAGGCTCAGGGTGTTCACCTGCTCTTGACAAAGAGCAATCTCACTTGGAGGGTGCAGGGGGATGGTGCCCATAACATTCCCCAATCTCCCTTTGCGTCAGAAATCTAAGCGTCTGTTGTGCACCATCATTAGCCTTGCTTACACAGCTCCCTGGGCTTGGCTCTGTAATGGCAGATGAGCAGCACAAGGAGAGCTAGAATATCATGGCTGCACCATGCCTAAAGCTTCTGTTCAATTCAGATTTTCCACTCCACCTTTAAAGGTGCAGCATTTACCATTTCACTGCTGCACCATTTAATATGGAACGAAAAAATAATTATAGGCTGATTCCAGACTCATCAAGCCTGCACCATTAATTAAGGGGGAAAATAGCATTCGCAGGTACCAACAATTCCGCGTTATTCAGGGAATAGCATCAAGCATCCGTGCCGTTTACAGGGTTCCCGTCTTGGTAAGCCTCTCTTCTTTCATCAGGAAACGGTACAATGTGCAGTGGACCAGGATAAAACCAATGTTAGTGGCATGTGTTCGACAAGAAAAAACGTCGTTTTCTGCTCAAACGCCGCGTTTAAAGGAGGAAAGGGGGGCTCTACGTTAAACATTAGTGTCTAAATGCCGTTACACTGCTACCCAGCCTCAGTCTGGACCCTCCTCTGAAAGGTAAAACCTAATTTTGTACTCTATTCAGCACCAAGCTGTCATTTTAACCGTTACAGCAGCTCGGGCCCAACCTCTCCCACCCAGGCGACAATAAATATATTAATATATAGAGGACAACGCGGTTATAAACACGCCAACTCGCACATCAAGGACAGTTCGCACGCCTCCACGTCGAATAAAGCTCATTAAGATTGTAAAATAAACGAATTACATGTAGAATCAGAGTGAAAAGCAGTCCGAGCCGCTTACCTGTGCTGCCCGCCGTGTTATTGTGTCTCCAGCTGCAGTCCCTCGCCGCGCGCTCGCTGCCGCGTGCTGCAGTTCCCGCCGCCGCCTGATGGAAGAGAGGGGGCGCTGTATAGCTGACATTGGACGTTGGTGTTGATGTGAGGAGAGACACATTAACACTGATAAGTCAGTGGAGAGAGCGAAAGAAATAACAGAAGGCAAGAAAGAGAGAGAGAAAGAAAAGAAGATAGGAGAGGAGAAAGGACAGAGAAGAAAGAAAAATAAAGAAAGCAAATAATAAAAAAGGGAAACGTGGAAAGTGAAACAAAAAGGAGGGAAGGAAAAACG
>JBBMFX010000101.1:25172715-25207285 GCA_037832545.1 Rhabdalestes septentrionalis | reverse complement strand
GAAAGAAAGAAAGAAAGAAAGAAAGAAAGGAAAGGTAAGATAAAGAAAGAAGGAAAGAAGAGAAAGAAGGAAGGAAAGAAAAGAATGAAACAAAGGAAGGTATGAAGAAATAAAGGAAGTAAAGGTAAGAGATAGAGGGAAGGGAAGGGAAGATAAAGATAAAAGAAAGGAAAGAAAGGTAAGAAAAAGAAGGATGGAAAGGTAAGAGAGTAGAAAGGAAAGAAGAGAAAGAAAGAAGAAAAAAAGGATGAAACAAAGGATGGAATGAAAGTGAAAGATCAGAAGAAAGAGTGTTGACAGAAAGAGGAAGGAACAAAGAAAGAAAGAATATAAAAAATAGAAAATGAAAAGAAAGTTGAAATTTAAAGAATGAAATTAAGGACAGGAAGAAAGACAGGACGAACAGGAAAGAGGTGGAAATGGAAGATGAAAAATCAAGTTCAGCTGATGACGTCCTTACATACCTTGATTTCATCTATTAAGTTTATTAATCTCCCCAATACCTCTGAACCAGAGTACTGTCAAACTGATAGTATCAAGTGCCACATAAGATCACTGCTAATTTGTGATTCAGCCTCACAGGATCACATTTTTATCATCAGTCTAACTCAGTTTGCATCACCCCATTCAAGCTGTCATGTAGGGAATAAATGAGAATGAGATCATGAAGATGTGGCAATAATCTCAGCAAGGTGATGAGATAATTAAGTCATGATAATTAAGTAGTAGTCAGCAAGACTTGGGAATGGGATAATAAAGACGTGGTTATTACTTGGTAAGGCACTGGAATGAAATATCAAATTTTTTGGGCTTCATCAAAAATGCCTGAAAAAGTCCAGAAACATCTCAAACATCTTGTAGTACTGTAGTGGAGCTCTTAGTATATCTATCAGATAACTGAATAGCCCAATTGTGGGTGTCTTTTTACCTTCTAAACCATGTACAGCATTGATTAGTGTCCATTTATACTGGTCAGTGGAGATTATACAAGCTGTGTGTGCTTAAATGTGTATCTGAATTGTATCATAATAATGCCTGTGTTGACAGGGGACATACACAATTTGCACAAAAGTATTGGGACAACTGACTGTTGTACCAGGATATACCAAGGGACTTTGATGACATTGCGTTCAGATGCATAACGTTTAGTATGGTGTTATAACCACTGAAATTCTTTTTTACAAGATTAAATGCTTCTATGGGAATTTGTGCTTATTCATTCTGTTAAGCATTTTTGAGATAAGACATTGATGTTGGACGAGAGGCCCTGGCTCACAATCTCTGTTCCATTTTATCCCAATGGAGTTGGATGGGGTTGAGGTCACGAGTCAGTGCAGTTCTTCCACACCAAACTCAACCATGTGTTTATGGGGCTCGCTTTGTGAACTGGGGCACAGTCATGCTGGAATAAAAAAGGTTTTTCCCAAACTGTTTCCACAAAGTTGGAAGCATGGTGTTGTCCACAATGTCATGGTATACTAAAAACCTTGTATCCCAGTACTTTTGTCCAAATAGTGTATGTGTCTCAGTAGCAGGACATGCTTTGTTGTTGTTTTTTTCCTTCCGGAATGTCAGCCTCCACACTGGCCTGAGAAATTATGCACAAATCCCAGGAGATTTAGGCCCCATGCAAATAGCTGGGAGAATGCTGGGAACCTCCAGAGCTGGCAAAAGATGTCTCTCCCTCCCTCCCTCCCTCTCTCTCTCTCTCTCTCTCTCTCTCTCTCTCTCACTCACTCTCTCTCTCAATCTCTCTCTCCTTTTGGACAAACGCCCAGGGAAACATCTGCCATTTAGTCGTTTCACAGGCAAGGATAGGGATTTGCCCTGGCCTGGCCCTTCCCCGTTTGTCAGGTGTGTGTATATTCAGATCATCCTGTAATAGCCTCAGGTCGTGGCCAGAGCTGCTCACCAACACGACACAACAAGCACAGGCGCTTCTATTCCGCACTGCTGCGCACCTGCTGGTTTTGAATCCTTTTGGCTATTGCATATGCCACAGCAAAGCAGCTGTTGAATTTTCCCCTACAGCTTTCATTAGTGTTCAGTGAACATTTGTACCTTTGAGGAATCATCATTTTCTGATTACATTCTAGGAATTATTATTGTCAAGTTTAGCTCTAGACTTGTATCAATGGTGTGAGGATGTTAAAAATGCCAATATGCAATATAAGGCCTGTTTTTTCCTCAATGTGTGCTGTGGAAAATACACCAATGGGCCAGTAGATGTCAGTGTAGAACAGTTTATGCCCATGGACCCTTCTAGAAAATGATGTCATCAACCGAAACAAGAAGGCAGTCTTGTGTAAAAGGGTGGGTGAGTTGGCCTTCATAATAGGAGGTGCACGTGCAGCAAGATCACAATTGATTTTACTCTGAAAGCATATTTAAATTAAATAAAAATTCATTAAAAGAAATTAATTATAAATAATGATCTGAACCTATTTTTGGGCACTAGAAAGGCACCTATAATAAATGTATTGTTGTTATTAACAGAGGTATTTTTGGTGTCTTGTACAAAATCAGTACATTTTATGGGCCTCCACGCAAAAGAAACCACAATGTATCATCTTGATGATCTCAGTGCATACCACAGTACCCATTAGCATCTAACACTGACTAAAAAGGACCACCTATGTAAGACTTCAGAACAGAGCCACCAACCATGGAGATCAAGAGAGTTCCAGCCACAATCTGCAACACCTTCATGAGCTAGTGAAGCCCTTGGAGCGTAAATGGCATGTTAGATCTAAATACAGCAAGGAAGTAGATCTCTCGGATGTGAGCTGGTATTAGAGTTATAAGTAATAAATACACTGTATGGACAAAAGCTTTGGGCGAGGCCCCATATATTTAAGGCATTTATCAGACACTCTTATCCAAAGTGACTTCCATTCCCTAACTACAAGGGACAGTTGCACTGGAGCAACTGGGGTTAAGTGACTTGCTCAGGAACCCAGTGGCAGTATGCTGAAGGTAGGATTCGAACCCATGAATTCTTGGTCAGGTAAGCAAGTATACTACCCAGGAGGCTACCACTCCTTAATTAAAGCTTCAGCATACCAAGATATCCAAAATTTTACGGAAATCCTTCCAACAAGAGGTGAAGCTGAAATAGCTGCAAAAAAGGACCGTGATGTCATTGAAATCCCTCATGGTGTAATAGTTAGATGGCCCAATAGTTTTGTCCATGTAGTGTATCTTTGCAAACAAGTTGATTGTTTCAGTGCAAACACTACACTAACTACCATCTAACACTGACTGTTTACATTGGACTACCTACATAAGACTTCAGAGAAGTTGTCACCAACTCTGGTTCTGAAGATCCATATAGTTCCAGCCACAATCTCCCATACCTCCTTTGGCTAATGAAGCCACTGATTGGTTGAGGCATCAGGGGGAGGGGTGGTATGTTGGAGCTAAATACAGCAGGGAAGTAAAACTCCAGAAGCAGGGTTTGGTGACGGCTGTATTTGAGTTACTAGTGATAAATATATCATGTGGCAGGTTGTGAAGGAACCATAGGAAACTGTTGCCATGACTTTATAATAAGAAAAATGTCAGGGCCATGTGTGGGAATCTAACTGGTATTTGTTTCTTTCTGAGGGCCATGAGTGCACCTCGTATACCATATGAAAGCCGACTGTGTGCTTTTCAATTACATGAGCCAATATGTGCACCATGAAAATGAAGTGGGTTTAGCGCTACACCATAAAGAACTATTTTTGATGAAATATTTTTGTTGATGGGGTGCGTTTCTGTGATTACTGGTTCTACAGTGATTTAATATTGCTTGCCCCAAATGACACCATCCTCCCCATCCCCCATCCCAATACATATTCAAATTATGAACTTGCTCCAATCATTATCTTTGGGATGAGCTTTAGTGGCACTGTTGGTCCAGGACATCATCCAGCATCAGTAGCTGATCTCACTTATACACTTGTGGCTGAGATCATTCCATCCATGGTTTGTATTAATGCAGGACAGAGGACAATGGATTGTACTAATTGTACATGTGGTGCGAGTAATTAACACCAGCTCATGTGTTGCAAGTCATGTCATGAGTTTTGATACAGAATGTTCCCCTGAGGTGGGTCCAGTGGAGCCGGGCTTTGGAATGTGTCCGTCTGCGGGCATCTGGAACTTAATGCACACAGACAAAACCAGCATGCACAAAGCCAGAGATTTATCCTCCAGCAGCTGCAGCTACATTTTCTCGTTTGCACATAGCTTCTGTGCTGTAAGATGCTTATGCATCTGCAGCCCCCCTGCAGCTATACATCTAAAAATGACAGCTTAGCAAAAATCTTATTTACACAAATTTCTGGCTAACCTCAAATACAAGCAAACGGTCAAAATATGCTTGATGTCGGATGTTTACTTCTTTAGTTTTAACACTGGAGATACCAGACAAGTAGTGGAAGCTTATGACCAGTAATAAGCACCAAGTGTAGTGGAGGTGTGAATTAATAATCAAGATTTTCAGCATTAAATCACATAGTAACAATCATGAATAATTTAGCACCTTATTTATTAATAAGTCCTGAGAATTTTTCAGAATCTATTATGAATGTAATGCATTAGATTCTATGGACCCATGTTCCAACCCGTGTAGTTTAAGAAGTCAATTCGTACTACATTTTTATTTTTAAAAACTTTTTGCTGAAATATGAAACAGAAACAGATTAAAAACAATTACATTTTAATTCTTAATACTATATTTAACATTTTTAATTCTACATTTTAGTCATGGACATCTAACAACTCAGTTAGGGCCTAGACATCTAGGGCATCTGCTGATTATGCTGAAGTGATTAAATTTGAAAAGCTTCAGTAAATCCATGGAGCTGGATGGCAGTCACTCCCAATCTCTCTCACAGCTTCTGATGAAGTGCTCTCAGGAATCTGGACAGAAAGGAACTGGCATGTTTAGTTTTGGGAACAAAGATGGCATTATTGATATTGCAGCATTTTCCGTCTCCGAATCTTTACATTTCCATCAAAGGATCTGTCTTTTTTCATTTAGAAAATCATCAAAACTTAATTGGAACTTGGTGATCAAAGTCACAGGTGCAAAGTAAGTCATGGTTAAGTAAATGATTAAGTCAGGATTAATCAAAGGTCTCTACTTAAGGAGTTTATTAAACCATCAATGCATGCTCATAACATCTCATTAATAAAACCTACCCTTACATTTATAAATACCCTTATCCACATTTGTGTTTACAGCTGCCTGCAGATATTTACATTTGCATTCATGTTTAAGATTAGCAAGATTAGTTTACCTTCATTCATCCTGTCATGATGTGTTTAACAAAATCTAGAAGGGAAAAGAAAAAGTACATGAAAAGTTGATGGTTGAATAGAATTTTCACTAATGTATGCTGAACCCAGAGAGTCAGTATACCGATCACACCTTCATATTTGATGCAGCCATCTGAGTTTTCTTGCCCTGCCATGACCTGCTCCACTTCTCCAATAGTCAATCTCTCACCTACCAGGAGACACAGCAGTGCACACGTTGGGGGAAGGGAATGAATGTCAATAGAAAACGAATACATTAGATAAACTAGAGAAATTATATTGAAAAAATTGAATTTAGAAAATAGACCTGAAAAACAATAACAACAATCTAGAAACACCCTGGCAACTACCTGGAACACCACAGAAAACACAGTAATACCCTAACATTCACCTGGAACGCCACCCAATGAAATGCCAAGTACCACCTAAAACACTATAGCAACCATGTATTGACACTGTTCTATGATTCCATAGCAATTATCTAACGACACCCTACATCCAAACACCTGGAACATCACACGTATGACCATGCAACTGTTTGAAGTTACCAACCACATAACAAAACCTAACAACAACCTACAAGAAGATGAAAACTAAAAATAAACCAAAAATAAGTAGCAACACCTTTGTAACCATCTGGAATGCCATCTGAACTTTCACTTTTCAGTGATAAATCCTGGTTTTGTCAAGTTCATTCAGTGAATTCCCACAATTAAATTTCTTTACTGTTGACCACTCTTCTCGTTTTGGAATAATTTAATTTTTGACCAAAAGGATCCAAAACCGAATAAAAATAGTTCAACACAGTCCAGTTATGCAAATATACAACTAAGTTCTATTTGTATTTTGTATGGAAAGCAATACCAGAGTAGTTTTTGACCATCTAAATTTTCATCTTTTTTCAAGAGTGTTTTTGCAAGCTATTTCATGTCATTATTTCAGTGAAGTAACAAACAGCGGCTGGCTATAGTTTTGCTATGTCAATTTCTATTTGCCATATTGATGGTTATTATTATCCACACAGGCAATTGATGATAGACTGTAACAAGCTCTCATGTGAAGGCACCAACAATATTAGAATTGAGGTGGCGTTTGTTACCAAGTGTTGCGAGAACATGGCGGAGTTCAGCACCCATCACTGTTCCATCGCCTTGCTTGTCGAAGACACGCAGCCCCTCCACAAAGTCCTCGAAAGAGCCCTTTTCTGAGGACTTAGAGATCTGGTGAAGCATTGGCAAGAATGTTGCAAAATCAATCATCTTCTCCATCTCTGCATCAACAAAACACAAGAAAAGAGTTATTTAAGTTATTAAAGTCTTATGCCTACATTCTTGTTAATGTGGAGTTTATATCACTAGTTTTTCATTGGCAACCTCAAACATTGACCCAGAAATTGCACGAGGTGACCATATATTGTCATCAACAATTAACTGAATCATAGTTAATGTGCCATGCAGCTAAATGACTGAATCAAAATTAGTTAAGATAGCATCTTCAGCTTTTTTGACTACACAATAAAGATATAAACCTCGAAAACCATCAAACTAACAGCAAGGCCTGTTTGATAACAGGTATTAAATAATTATGGGCTATTTGACAGTAATATTTTCAAGCAACACATTTTCAAATTGATAAATATGTCCTTATAAATACACAAATACACAGTGGATGGATAGATTTCCAGGCCTACTTCTAAATTACACTGGTACATTGGCCCCTAGCCGTGAAATTGAATTTTCCATTTGTTGTTGTTGTTGTTGTTGTTGTTGTTGTTGTGGAGAACACTATGGGGAAACAATCTGTTTTGGCAATCCCACTACTGTTCTTCTTAGGTTTTATTTTTATTATTCTGTTTATAGTATATAAAGTTTATAATTTGGTGCCTATCCTTGATCTATAGTCTTCAAAATATGGTTCCAACACAAAAAGCTCAGATGATATTCCCTTCAGTGGATGTGTGCACAGCTTATCGATCAGCTGATCGGGGGCTGAATATTGATTGTTTTAAAAATTGATTTTTGTTATTTGAGTCCCCTCTGTAATATACGGGGATAGAGAGGACAGTCGAGTCGCTTTAAAATATGTTTCGGAGAGGGAGTCTCTGACATCACGGGTGAGGAGACCAGAAGTGGTCAAAAAGTGAAGAAGAATTCACTTTTTGAGAAAAATTACACAGAGCAAAACACACAGCAGATTCATAAACAGACTTCAAGACACCAAAGCTTATGTCAGTCATGAATACTTCTTTTGCAAACCCAAAGTACAAAAGATGGTGTACAGTAACCACACACTTTCACATGGATTAGTAGTCACAGTTTCAGTCCATTGCAGAGTTTCGAACCTCCCTCCTCTGAGTACATTAGCACGAGGTCCAGATATCACAGTCAGCTGGACTCAGAGACAGTAGGTTTGAAAACTTATCTATTTCTATTTGCTGCTGGTTGGCTGCTGCTCTGTGACACTGCAGAATTTCCACGCTGAAGCGTCTCCAGTGTTCTCGTGTTCTTCATTTTGTTCATCTTAAAGGCCTGTATTTTTATTACAGTAAATTAAATTAATTTATTACTCTATGTACCTGCCTATACCAAAGAAAACGCCCACACATAAATTACAGTGCAGTCTATATGGGGGTAAGATCTATATTTTACATTCTAGCTCAGTGTAAACTGTACAGTGTGAATATGGGTTTACCTTTAAGGCTAATGAGTTATACTTGGAATCATATTTATGGTTTAGACTATAAAAATAGGCTTTTTTTGGCGTTTTGTTACTATGCGACTGCTCTTGGTGCGAAACCCCCGTCGAAAAGTGGGGGTTACTGTGTTTATTTCCTATCTGTTGTTGCCATGTATGTACAAGCAATACCTTCAAAGACTAATGATGTCCAAGGCACATTCCCTAGTTTGAAGCTGGAGCTATGGTGTGATTAAAATCCAGACTCAGTGCGACAACATGACTGAGGAATTTGCAGGCACGTGTTTTTGACAGACTGCGTGCTGTGTGGCTTGTCCAAGTTCCTCGCTAATGCTCATCAAACAGAAGCTCTAACAGATGCACATGAAAGTTTCTGTTGAGAAGTCTCGAGGGAAGGATGGGCTTTAGGGTTGGACGGGTGGAGGTTTAATACTGAATACAGTGCATGTAGCCTTCCAACTGACCTTCAAGGTTTTTGAATAACTGTAGAATCGTATTTGTTCTTATTGATGCCAGCGGTCTTCCTGAAGATTCAGGAGTTCTAGGAGAAATTTTGGACTTGGAGCGAGTGGATAAATGGATTGCATTAGTGGATTGTTGGCGAGGTACAAAACCATCAACCAGTTTAAATTTCATGTCAAATTATTTAGTGTAATTCAAAACATCTTTGTTTACTTAATTTGTGTGAAAAAATCACGCCACAAAACATACCTTCCAGTATCACTAGTCTTTAAACTGGTTTGGCCCAGCAACTCTATTATATGGAATTTAATTTGTGTGTATAAATACTGTCATTAGTGTTCATGTTTTCAAAGCACATTTTCTCTACAGAGGACAATTTTGCATTGCATGCTAAATTAATGGTAACTGTGCATTCAATTCAACATTAGTGGGCTTTGTGCAGAGGATGTGCACATATTCACCAAAAACTTCAAATGGGATGTACATTTTTTTATTGATATGTTTTGATCTTACCCTCAGGTTTTGGCATGCCCAACACCTTCAGTACTTCTGCATTGGTTGGGTTCTGACCAAGAGCCCTCATCACGTCTCCGCACTGCGCGTATGAGATCTGCCCTGGAGCCGTCTTGGAGAACAGCGAGAAAGCTTCTCTGAATTCTGCATGGAAATAAAGCACAACAGTAGATGGGTTATTTTGGAAGAATTGTTGTTGTTTTATTAAGATTCACCCAAGTATTATACTTATGTACACCTTTTTCTGCATAATCATTGAGTAATGAACCATCCACAATGTGTTTTATATATATGTATATGTGTGTGCGTGTGCGTGTGTGTGTGTGTGTGTGTGTGTGGCTAGTTTAGAAACTCTGTGATTAACTTTGTGGGAGATGTTTTTGGGAGCACGCTTTCCGTTTGCAGGAGGAATATGGGAAAGGACATTGCGACCTGCCAAGTTCCTGTTATTTTGGTTTTATACACTCTAGATTGGTTAATGTCAATGCTTAAAATAATAATCAATGTATGGTTGTCGCATACCCATGGCATATATAAGGCGAAGAGTTTGAACAGCTCCTCTGTAAGATTTTGGTCTGGTCTGTTGTGGGACTTGTTCCCTTGCAGCAAGAAATAAACCACTGTGTTGACTCTGTTTCGTGGTGAGTTCTTTTTAAACACATTTACTGATAGGTTATTTACACGAAACGGTCTGTAATGTAGAATCAGCGATGCCCAATCATATCACAGAGATTCTGAGATGGAAACACAGTTATTCAGAGTGGGTTTAGTGTTAGAGTTGTAGAGTGGCAGATTTCTCTACAGTTGTGGTGAAAGACACCAACTGTCATTTCATCACAAATGTTGATTTTTTTTTTACCCTGGTGAACCTGCACATGTCTTATGAGTGTTTGAATGGAATATTGATGATGGTAAAACAACCATATTAGCTTTCTTCAGGGACTAGTTTGCCTCACAATGCCTTGCATGTACCCCTTTGCCATGAATGGCTTAATTTTAGACTAAAAGCTCCTCAAAGTCTGATAAAAATATATTTCATGCATCAGGCAACACATTCATAACTATTTCATGGAGTAACTTTTGGTGAGGGAGCTTTTAGAGGCAGACGCCTGGTTCCATTCACCGCCACTGTGAACAGTTCTGACTCTTTTTTTCTGGAACGGAACATTTTGCGTCAGACCCACTCTGAACTGCTGTGTTTATATCTTAAATATTTAATTACAGAGGAGTTTTTAACCTGAAAACAGCATCAGATCTGAAAATCTCCACTTCCAACTGCATGATATTAGTGTAAAACAGATAAAATACACGGCAGCTTTCTCTGGCCCTTAAAAGCTGCTGAAGATTGAAAATATAATAGAACATAACCCAGTTTAATAAAATATAATACATGTCTGGTATGAAGTTTGTAAATATTAGAAATAATTAATACACTGTTCAATTTTAGCCCAATATGGGACAATAATAACTTCATATGTAGAAAATCTAAATATGTTTTTAAACTAAACACTGTAAAACACTGTTTTAAACTAACACATGTCCTAAACAGTCTGCAGAAAATACAGAATCTACATACAAAATTATTAACTGCAGTATTTTATGATGACCAAAAATTGCTGTAGCAAATGCTTGATGTCGACTGTATATGACACGCTTATCACTGGATGTACAGTGTATATATTGTATCAAAACCCAACAAGTGGAAAGAGGAGCTCCATTATACATTTCCATTGACAGATAGACAAGACTATGCAGACAACCCACTTCATATTATTACAATATAAATGGTTTATGCCAACATATATTACTAAAGTTTATCAAAGTGACATATCAGGTATCAGGGGACTAAATATTCTGTACTGCAAGAATGTGAAGTAATTCTGGATCAGGATCTCCCGACTCATGGAACAAATGATGTCTGTAAAGCTGCTTGTAAAACCAGAAATGTTTGTCCTTGACTTTATTCAAAACACGTCCAAAAATAGATCCAAACTGAGCACTATAAAACATAAAAGAAACTTAATATCAAGTATCAGATTGTCTTTCTGTTTATTTTCCCTCCACCAAAAGGAGTTTGATTGTGATGCCTTGGTAATGAGAAATTAGTTTATAACTAACATTGAAGATAACATACAGGTAAAAATTCAATTTAATGAAAATTTGGAACCTGTTTGAGTCAGGGACATTTTAATGATACATTAAAAGAAGAATGGGATGAGAACATATTGTGACATGTATTGTGTAACTCTCCTCTTGCACTGTAAGGAAGATAGTCTCTGATTTGGTAGTTCTTGTAGAAAGTTTAATTGAATAAATGCATTTCAAACTAAGATCTATAACCTTTCTTACTGAAATGCGACCTTTAGTTCCACAGAAGAGCCCCTAAGATCTCACCTTCAACTTCTTCAGCACTGAAATCCGCCTGTGAGAAACAGATTCACATAACAGTTTATTGAGAACAGCATCACACCCTGTGCCCCCCCTGTGCCACCCTAGGGCCACAAGTCCCCTCCCCCCAGTTCCACCCCCCCCAACCCTGGCATGGCATCAGCGCTTGCATTCCCCCAACCTCAGCCACGTGGCTGGATACCATCTTGTCTACAATCTTGCTTACCCCTAGAGGCACAGGAGGCTAAACTGAGAACAATGAGGACATGTTGGGGGTGTTGGGGGCGCAACAATAGCAGAATCCATATTGCAGTTGTCTACATGGTTCAGTAGTAGAGTGACACATACTCTACACACTCTGACTATGAATGACCCGTCAGCAACATGTCAGTTTTGCAATACATCTGTTACATTTAAGAAAAAAATTTAGGGAATACAGATATGTTTTCTGGGATGTATTTTCACATATGAATATTTTTTTTAATTATATATAAATAATAATTATACGTTTTTATTTATAAGCAGCTTTCACAACACTCAAGATCACTTTACAGAACTTTTACAGAAGTTAAGGTATAGATGTATCAAATTAAGAAGAATTTATCATCAATAAATTCTATGATAAAGTAATGTTTTTTTATATTATAAATAATTGTCTAAACTGCAATTTATTCCGCAATAATATTAATGGAACACAGAATATTTATTTTTCATGTAACTGTGTGTAATAAAATGTTAACAGTGCAGTTCTCAGTATGGCATCATTTTTAATGTGATAAATGACGATTTCCAAAAAATCTTTGCTATTCATTTGACTGAGAAATATGATCCTTTTTTATGAGAAGCATAACTTTGATCTATGTTTGCATGGCCTCTTTTTGGACCATTTCCATTTGTTCATTCAGTGCAGATGCACTTGATATGATTGCAGTGCTGCATGATAAAGAAAAGAGAATATTGACATGAAAGGTCACCTTGCAGTGGCCCTGATTTCAACCTGGCAGGGCGTTGTCTCAGCATAGTTTGAGAGTATGGATTGATAAGATTTGTGAGTTAGCATTATACACCCCCACAACTCGCATGCGCTGGTTGAGTTTAACTCACCAAGATTGCGGGATCCTGCTGGCTTGCTGGTTGTTGGGGTGCAGGAGTTTTGGGAAGCACCGTTGCTTCTGCTGTTGGAGACTTGATGTCCTGTCTCTCCGTTGCCATGGCAGTTTAATTCTTAGGTAGAATCAGGGAGTATATTAGGAGGTTGTCCAAACAATCATTGATTGGGATTGAAGGTGAGCAGGACTGGCCATTATATACTCTACTTTATCCCCTCCTTCTTCATCCAAACCGGTGGCGGGTAGCAATGTTACTCACAGTTCTAAAACTGGAAAGAGCACACTGGGTCTCCCAACCACACCCCTGACCCCCAATGGGCAAGTCTGGGAAGGAATTTTTTTGTCTAGACTCGTTTTCTATGCAGAAGACCTAGACTGTTTTTGAGGTGCTACTAAACTATGTATTTCTGCAAAGTTTCAGGGATCACCATCACTTCTCCTGTCACGTTTGCCATAAATCACTAAACAGTGAAGATTTGTTGTCACCAACAGATGCTCAACAACTAGCAACTGTTGGGTCTGCATTCCCAAAATGCTCAACGTCACCCTCCTTACCTCTAAGAATTAGACACTGTGCCTCAAAGACTAAACATGCTTTGTTCCTACTGGTCACCCTGTATCATGCCTCGCTCCAAAAGACGTCCAGCCTGTAACACTTCAGTTTCAGCCTGAATGGACAGGGCTAAAGTGCTGTAGGCTGAACAGGTGGCAAAATCAAAATAAACATTTTTTGTTATTTGCAGCATCACAATAACCAGTGTGGTCTGATTTTAGGCTTTCATTTCCATATATGGACTGAGCACTGAGCAGCTCATTTTGAAACTTCATAGTGTTTACAGACTCCTTTAATTCAGGTATATAACTGCTAATGTATATAGGACAGGGGAGTTTGAAGATGAGTATTTTGCATATGAATTCTCCTCCATTGGCTTGGAATATAAACAGGATCTCTATAACTGAAACAAAGCCTTCAGGGTGAGGATGAGATTTGTTTCCAAGTTAAGCCTTACAGGACCTCCTTGTCTGACATGATGTCCTTTATAAAGAGTGTCTGTATTGTTCCTGCTCCTCCTACCATTGCAAGTGCGAATCTTCTTAAATTCGCACACTGTATTGAGGGTGGTGGTGGCCTAGTGGGCAGGACACTTTCTTCTGGACCAACAGGTTATGGGTTCAAATCCTACATCCATCATACCACCACTGGGTCCCTGAGCAAGACCCTTAACCTTAAGATGCTCCAGGGAGACTGCCCCCTGTAGTTCAGGATTGGTTTTGGATAAAAGCGTCCACAAAATGCCGTAAATAGCTGTTGCTCATTATGAGACTGCTAGCTCAGTGGGTAGGCTGCTTGCCTCTAGACAATGTGGCCCTGGGTTCAAATCCTACCTCCAGCACCATCTCTGGGTCCCTGAGCAAGACCCTCAACCCCAGGTTGCTCCAGGGAGACTGCCCCCTGTAGTTAGGAATGGAAGTCTATAATGCCGTAAATGTTTCAATTGTTTTAGAATATTTTATTTTGGAAACTCTTTGCTGAATGTCAGTGTTCATAAAGCGACACAGGCCTTTCACAACAAAGGACATAAAATGACATGAAAAATGATAAGGCTTATGGAGGCTTATTTAGTAAAATGTGATGTATTTTTACCTCAGAAAGTGTTGATGCTTGCTGAAAAAAATCTATAGAACCCTTCATAGAGGTTTATGTCAGTTGTCATAAAAGGCTTATGCAGGCATAATGCTATATAAGATACATAAACAGATACATAGACAAATAAAATAAATCAACATTATTGAAAACTCATTTTGTAAAGTAATATTGCTTGTTGGAATTATCTTTTATAAACTTCTATGTTAATTTAAAAGTTGATTTTTGTACTGCCCTACAGTGGAGTCTTAACATTTGTGGTGTTTGTTTTAATAGTAAATAGTTTTCTTTGCTGCCTCAGATTTAACTGGCAAGTGGTCGGCCCTAGTGACAACAACATGGATGGAAACATATTGCATTGTAGTGCTTTGGTGCTGTCCAAAATAACAGTGATGACGGGAATAGGAAGGAGTGTTTACAGCATTGGGACGCTTGAAGATACTTGCTTTTAATAGCACCTGTTCAGGTGGCTTAACTCTAAACCCTCTTTCCCAAAATATTTTTGGGCAGTAAGGGGCCAGATTTTGCCAGCCTTTTGACCTTTTTGCACAAGTGATGGCGTGCAACTGTATTGGCGTGTCAAAACAAACCACTCCTTGCCACCCTGACTGTGGGGCTTAGCTCATTACACATGGTGGTAAAAGGAGTCTTAACACTTCAGCACCATGGCCCCTTGCTAACCGATTAACTGAGTAAACTCTAGGGCCTAAACTCTGCTGCTTTGACTAAAGATCCAATACTCTAAAATATCAATATTTCTTTTATTCCCCTAATGTCCACTTCACCCTTGTGTTTGGGCACTGGGGCCAATATAAATAAATAACCTTTTAATTGTTTCTCCTGGGCTAAAAACTTGAGGAGAACTTTCTGCCTGAAAGGAACTAGATTTCTCAACCACATAATAGACAACAGCACACACACACACATACATACATACTCTCCTATCTATTCTCGCTTCCTCTAACCCTTGCAGATTTTGTACACCTTCAGCTTCTTGTATTTATTTAATTTTTTTCTACAACTTCTATAAGTTGAATATGTAAATGCACTGGGCGGTTTATTGGAACCAGTTTATTTGAAACAGTCTGCTTTTGCACTTTTACACTTTTTACACATTATGTTTGGTGAGGGTCACTGCCTGAGTGTGCCACAGAGGCCTAAAACATGCCATAAAACTGGAACGCTCCACAGCCAGTTACACAAACAAAGTCAAACACACCTGCTTCTAGTTTTCCATCGAGTGCTCCTATGGTTGCATCCCCATCACAACTCCAAGCTTGAACTCAGAACTCTATTTTATTGAAAATCTATTGTTTCAGTTTTTCAACAAATAGCTTAATGTAGATTTAAATTAGGCACAGAAGAATGTCCCCCGGAATTAAGAATTTTCATTTTGTGGTCTGATTTCAGCCCCTCTTACAGTACAAACACATACATCAACAGCACCACATCATGCCAAAAGTATGCAGCATTAAGGCAAGTATGTTCACATACATTCCGCTTGAGGAACTCGATCTGTGGGAGGCTTTTCTGACTATGCCATTATTCCCAGGAGTGAAGAGGATGGTGCCATGTGTTCCTTGTACTAGAAATATATGTCACGCATTGTAAGGCCTGGTATTGTTTGGGGCTCCTACTCTCTCCTGAATTCACAGTGAATCGTAATTCTAGCCTACCTAGCTGACAGATGTCACAGTGAGCACGGGAATGTAGGACGTAGAAAGTGAACCACCAATGTGGCGTGGTGGATGAGCCCAGTTGCAGAGACATATGAAAGAGCTGGTGAACCACGCACTTTAATCTGAGAACGCTCCGTGAGTAGTTCCCACCAAGGAATCCTCGTTCTCGCACGCACACAGGAAGGGTCTATATAAGGTTGGTCTGAATGTTGGTATTACTCACGTGCCGGATATCACATGATTTCCTGTTTATATACCCTATGCGTGAGTTATTTCCGATGACCCGTGACGTCACGCATCATGAGACGATGGGGGGGAAGCCAGAGCCTGTGGAGACAGATGAGAGAAGGACACAGGTTTGAGGTTAGACATATGGAAAACGGGGTAAATGTGGAGGCAGGCTGGTAGCTGGAGCCTGAATGTGACAGGGCTAATGCATAAAATATTCTGTAGGGTCCGATGTTATGAGCAGTCAGTCTCTTGGATGGGGTGTGGAGATGGATGTTCCAGATGGAAAGATAGACCCTGTCACAGACATGGAACATGCATGCAATATGAGGACAGGGTCGGTGAGGGACTGGTAAGGGCTGGAGTACACCCAGGGCTGCGGTGTTACTGGGCTTGGAGCGCACGCAGGTTTCACATGCCTGAATGAAAGATTTGGTATCGCGGTTGATGGTGCCCCAGCAGAATGCGCGCTTCAGGAGCGTGAGCATCTGATGCAGTCCCAGATGCCCAGCCAGCGCGGAGTAATGGGCCCACTGGAGTACTTCTGAGTGGAGGCTGGTTGGCACAAACAGTCGACCAGGGGGGGTCTCAGGAGGAGTCGGTTCCAAGGCATGTTCCTGGTGCACACTGTCTTCCAACCCCCACCGAAGAGGGGCCATGGTGCATCTTGGCAGCAGGATGGACGCGGGGTCCATCCGGGGAGGCTTGGTTTGGTGTTGACTTGAGAGTGCGTAGGCCTTGGTGTTCTTGACTCCCAGGCGGTTGGTGAGGTGGAAATTAAACTGTTCGAAGAACAGCGCCCATCGTGCCTGCCTGGGATTCAGCTATTTGGCCTAGTGGATGGTGGTGAATGACTCACTGCCGCTATGGAGCCAGTGGCGCCATTTCTTTAGGGCCCACTTGATGGCAAGTAGTTCGTAGTCCTGTACCCCGTTTTGGCTGCTCTGTGGGTTTGCATTTCCTAGAGAAGGTGGCGTCCACCTTGACAACGAAAGGTTTGGTCTGGTCCGCGTGAGGGAGGAGGACGCGAGTTGAAGTGAAACTGTGACAGAGGTAGGGAAAAGCCTGGATTGCGGCTGAGTTAATGCGGAAAGGACCGGTGGTGGGTTTGGTGAGGGCAGTGAGAGGTGCTGCAGCTGTGCTGAAGTCCCGGATGAATTGCTGGTAGAAGTTGGCGAACCCCAGAAAACGTTGTATCTGCTTAAGCGTTTTGGGTAAGGGCCAAGAACACACAGCCTCTAGCTTCTGGGGATCCATGGCCAAGCCCTGGGTGGAGATGACGAACACAAGGTGGAGCTCTGGTGGGAAGCACATTTCTCCAACTTGCAGTACAACTGATGGGCCAGCAACCTCTTTAGAAATGCATGGACATGCTGAGTGTGTTCCTCTTCATTTTTGGAGTAGATGAGGATATCGTCAAGGTACGCAAAACACCACCTGCCCAACGTGTCCCAGAGGACCTCGTTTATCAGACTTTGGAATGTTGCTGGACTTTTACACAGACCAAACGGATAACCAGGGTCTCATATTGGCTGGTGCGGGTTATGAAAGCCGCATTCCACTTGTCACCCCCTCTGATGAGGACCAGGTTGTAGGCGTTTCAGAGGTCCAGCTTGGTGTAGATGTGGGAGTCCAGGGCAGTGTTGGTAAGGGGAAGCAGATGACGGTTTTTGATGGTCAGGTCATTAAGGCCCTGGTAGTCTTTGTAACAAAAAAGAACCCTGCAGGGGAAGATGAGGGACACAACGTAACATTGCGCAATCCCTCCGCGACATACTCCTCCATGGCCTTCTGTTCCTCCTTTGAGAGGAAGTACAGATGGTCAAGGGGGGGCATCGCGCCTGGGAGAAGGTCAATAGCCAAATCGTACGTGCGGTGGTAGCTGAACAGCTTGGCGGCGATTGATGACCATAGCCAAGTCAAGGTACGAGGCAGGAATGGCCTCCACGTCAATGTTGCGGTCCTCGGACACCTCAGAGCACGCCTCAGCCTTCGCCACAGAGCAGAGTTCCCGACAGGTTGAGCCCCATTGAATATTTTTTTCCTGACTCCAGGAAATCAGGGGGTCATGGAGTTTGAGCCAGGGATTGCCCAGAATAATGGGCGGGTCAGTGAGGTGAGTAAGGAGGAACTGGATACTTTCAGTGTGGTAGTCGATGGTGAGGCAAATGAACTGGGTCCATCTGTTGATGGGGCTATTGGAGAGGGGCCGACCGTCGACGGTGTTGATGTGCACAGGCTGAGTCAGCACCTCAGATCGGATCCCCAGCTGGACAGCAAAGCTCTGATCAATAAAGTTCCCTGCTGCTCCTGAGTCAACGAAGGCTGCGGTGACAAACTCTCAGTGGCCCAGCCGGAGACCAACCTCAATGACGAGGCTGGAAACGGTCTGATGACAGGAGGTAGCTGCCAGTGGAACAAGTGAGTTCCTCCCCTATTCACTTGGTCTGACCGTTTCCCGGGCAGAGAGGGCAGACAGCATGGTGATGATGGGGAGGCGCAATAGGCACAAAGGCCTTCGCGATAGCGAAGTTCCTCCTCTGCCTGCGAGAGGAACTTGCATCCCATTTGCATGGGTTCCCTGGCTCCGTATGAGTGGGCCTCTGAGGTGGGTGGTGGAGCCAGTCGAGCAAGGAATATTAATTATCGCACGCACACAGGAAGGGTATATAAGGTTAGCTTGAAAGTTGGTATTTCTCACGGTACCGCGGGGATGTTTGAGACTAATGATCTCTGACATGAAGAAAACCTCTAATGTCTGACAAACAGACAAAGACACTTTCACGTTTTACGCAACTCTGTCTTTATATTCGATCGCATTCTTTGGACATTCTATGAGTTTTGTAATAAAATCTAATTATGTGCCAATCACATTTAAACTGACTGTCTTATGCCTGGTAGTAATGTTTATGTTGTTTAAAGGCTGATGGCTAACAGCACTTAGTTGCATTACAGCCATATTCTGTCAGAAGTAAAGTGCAGGTACAAACAAGGAAAAATACAATTTAAAGACCAGATGATATTCGTTTTTTATGTATAGAATTTTTTATAACTATATAATTTTTAATAACTATTTGAATATTTTAAAATTACTCTCCATCCTTTTTAAGTGTCTAGCCTCATTTAACTTGGAGGAAGCATGTAGTAGTCTTCACCCTCTCAGCATTGGTAGTTGGTGAGCCCCCCTCCCAAAAACCTTTCTTTTCAAAATTACTTTACATTTTAAGTAATTGGGTATATTGCTTATTTAGACATTAACACAGTGTTATTATTGCACCTTCACCTCAGCTACATGAGGCATTTCCACAAGGTCATTTCCAAATAAGACCGTTAAGACCATATAGAACTTGCTACCACACATGATGCATTCTCAGTTTCTCACTTTTCTCTCAGCTCTCCTTCCTGAATATTGCATGAGAGCACAAAAGGTAGGGACACTACCGAAGAACACCTGCCTTCTGTTGACACCACTTGGCCTCCTCATGGGGAAGGTACTTTAAAAATGAATAGACTGGGCTGTTAGTTCCATTATAGGTGTGCCACGAACATCAATATCTTCTACAAAATATTTTGCTTCTTCTCTCAGGACAAGTGTTCCCAAAGCACAAGTCAGTTCTATCCCTGCAAAAAATTTGCCTTCATCTTTCTGCACCAGGATAGACACACCTTGTGGGGGATTCTGTGGGGGAAATGTGCAAGTTCACTCAAGCTGTAAATTGTGGTTTACTGTATTTAGTCTAGCATGAAAGCCTCATTTAGAGTCCACAGAGGCCAAGAGAGCAAATAAGTGTTTTCCGACAAAGACACAGCTGTAATTCACTTTCCTCACTTTATGCTGGAGCACATTTGATATATGTTTTGGATAAAACATTTGTGGCTAGAGCTCCATGACCATCATTAAAGAAACAAACATTTTGTGGTCGACAACTTACCCCACCAACCTAAAAAAAAATCACCCTCAAGTCCAGAGCTGACAGATATGAATACGTCTGCTGAGGAATAATAAAATACATATAATATATTTTAAGTGTGTTGTATTTTAAAACAACCTTACAAAAACTTCACATTTCAAGTGTGCCCAATTGAGGGCGCTCAAAAGAGGAGCACCAGGAGATGCTGTAAGAGATGCAAAGTGGACAAGAAAGTGGGGTATACCACCTGGGATGTGCCTCTTCACTATGTGCATACAGCGTACAATCAGACAGACTTACTTCAGGATGAGATGGGAGCTGATGCTCCGTTGCTGATGTTTCCAAATCCTTGGATCTGGATGTCCTGCTTTACGAGTATTAGGATGGATCTGCATCATTGTGCTATCCTCTGGATCCTCTTTTGTGCGCTGAACAGAGTAAGTTTATATTTAAAATTTTTTTTGCTAAGTGTCATTTTTACCATTTTGAGTCGCATGTCAATTCTCAATGTGTCCTTGTGGGTGATTTCAGGTGGAGCTCACACACCCTGAGTGTTTAATTGTGCTGCACTTCCATGAAAGGGAGAATGAGTGTCGTGTCCAGATGCAGAAACGCTCAGAACAACCTCTTTCTGAAGAGGACCAACCCACAGGTATGCACCAATCTGCATCAGAACTCTTTTCATAGACCACGACTAGGGGTAATTTCTAGAAAAACTTTTAGCTTAATTCAAGGAATCCTGCTAAATTTCTCATCCTCCAAATAATTATTTTAACATCTTCTCACCCTGAATACTGAGTGTGCAGAATAGAGCTCAAATATTAACCGAATATAAATACTAAGTAATTTAACTAGATTTTGTTGCTCAAGTTATGGTGTGGGGTCCAGATGTCAGATTTTATTGGCCTTGTGCGCTGCAAGCCTGGTGAGTGGGGGGGTAGGGGGTAGCGATGTAAGATTTTGTTAACAGGGGAGAGGGTATCAAGCCTGCCAAACCATATGGCCTTGAGCATTGACAGATTTACAGGCTGCACTTGACAGCACTCTGATCCAAAGGCATTGTACATTGTCAGATTGACAGGACCTTAGTCCAGGGAGCTGGCATCAGGAAGGGCTAATCATATGTTGGAGGGAAGAAAGCCTTTCCTAAAGTGTCGCTCTAAATGACTGCCTAGTTTGCTTCAGTGGACGCTCCATTCAGAGAAGAATACTTTTGTAGATAAAACACTACTCATTAACCATATTTAGAAGATCATCGATATATGATATACGATTTAATACGATATTTGTGTATTTGTGATAGATGTTTAAACCTATAATTTTGAATGAAATCACGTTGCTGTTGTAAGTTAACACCAGGGTCATACCCTTTATATTTCATTTTTATTTTTATATCATATATTATATAGTAATGGATGACTCTGCTGAGGCAAGCATGCAAGTTGTTTTTTTTTTCAGACTGTCTAATGGAATGGGATGGTGTGAATTGTTGGCGTCCTGCTCGTGTTGGAGAAAGTGTCTCCATGCCCTGCCCATCGCCTCTGCAAAAACATGACTCTCCTGCAGGCAAGGCTCACCTCATCAAATCACTGATTTCACCTGATCTACATGCCTGCAAATCAACAGCTCAAATAAAATCTAATTTTACTGTTAATTCATAACTTGGTGTATTATGTATCAGTCCTCTGAGTAAACTACACTGTGACTTGCCCGGGACATGTTTGTTTGTGGATCACGGGTAGCTTTGCTCAATGAATAACTGTGTAGTGTGATTAGTGTATCGGCTAAAATCTGTATATTCTGTATGTATGAATATTTCATGGAAACCTAAACCCAACATGTAATGTTTTCCTGCCATAGCTATTGTCGTCCGCAACTGCACCAGTGACGGCTGGAGTGGTCTGAGTGTCCCCTATTACACTGCCTGTCTTCCAGGGGATACAAGTGAGGACGAAGACACAGGACACAAAGTATTATAAATATTAAATATAAATATTAAATGGATTTTGTTAATGGAAATTCATTGTTTTGATGATGTAATAATTTACATGTTTAAAATAATTCAGACTCCACTGTTGCCAGTGTAGTGATATTTCAAACCGCATTCTTTCCCCATTGATTGTAGTTGGCAAGAATGATTGCATTTTTTATAGAAGGATGGGAGCCTTCTGGTAAAAAGATATTAAATAATATGAGTTGTTTCAGTTTTCCAGTGATGAATCGCCCTTTATAACATCTCTGCTGTTCATTTGCACACACATACAGCTTGTATTATCTCCCAAGAAAAGCCTTGACCACATAGGAGTAATGCCCAGTGCTTAGCATGGCTCTCTGGAGTGAAAGAGTTTCATCCAATACATTTGGGATGCATTTGGTTTGGAGTGGTGTTTGTTATCCAGAACATTAGTACTTGACCTCACTAATGCTCTAATGAAATCAAATCCTCTAATGAACAAACTATCTATAATGATGCATTTAAAAATACTTGAATACTTTTAAACATGTAGTGTACTTATAATGAAAGCCTGTGGAAGCCATAGCTGCTCCATTAGTATCGACTTATATTCACCAAACCTGTTCATGGAGACCCAGATAGCTCCAGTCACACTTTCTCTGGTTAATTAAGTTCAGAATTTCCTTATTGATGTTAAAATACAGGTTAGATACAATTTGGAGTTTAACATGACTGGAAAGTAGATCTCCATGAGGAGGGTTGCTGACCACTGTACCATGCAATACAGCTCAGAAGAAAATAAGAGACTACTGCAATTTATTTTTAAATCAGCATCTCTATGAGTATGACAACCATCTCATGCCAGTCTCTGTAAAGTTCTTACAAAAGCTAATCAAAACTCTCCTCTCGCAATGAGACCAGTTGGATTGTAAAACACTTCAAAATTAATGCAAAGCTGTTCAGTTATATATATTTGAATATATATTTGAATGAGGGCAGTAACGACTTCAGATTTTTCCTAGTCGATTCGTTCATCAAGATAGTCTCGGTCAAGTCGACTAGTCGTGAAGACGTCAACGCAGGAACAAAGGTGTCCAACACAGAGTAAATTCTCTGTAACATTAACAGTCAACATGACATTTTTAACTCATCAATACAAAGGCTGATACCTTGAAGGTTCTGGTAAATTTAAGTGTAAACAGAAACGGGAACAGTTTAAGCCCCGGCGCTGCTCAGCTCCTCTGAACCGGACTCCCTGCACTGCTAGCATTAGCATGTTAGCAAGAGGTGCCGTTTCAGAACCGTGTGATGTGTGTCTCTGTTCTCTGCTGCGTCTGCAGAGACCAGAGATACCGGGTTGTTGTGGTCTCCACTCTACGTGCCAATGGTTCCGCCCCTTTCATGAAGGGATTGGTTAAACCAAGGAGCACGTGCCAGCATCAACCAATCAGAGGCAGAAACTGCAATACGTCCAAAGCGAGGGCAGAGAGAGAGAAAAAAAACACGACTAGTCGAGTACTCTCAGGGGCCGTCGACTAGTGCCTTTATAGTCGACTAAACAACTAGTCGATTTTGTGTTAATGCCCTAATTTGAATATATTGAAACCTGGTCTCTTACTTTTTTCCGGAGCTGTATTATATAGATTATATTTTCTAGCTTATCATATAATGACTCAATCTGTCCCTTCATTGTTCTCCTTTGGTACCAGCAAGAATATTTCTCCACTGTGAAGCTGTTGTACTCCATTGGTTATGGCATATCACTAGGCTCTCTGTGCATCGCCATCTTCATCTTCTGTGTCTTCAGGTACTCTTCACTATGTCCCAAAAGAGTGCAACATTGTCATTAACAGTGCTTTTGCCACTCAGATTACTAACCTCCTGTGAATCCATAGGAGGCTGCTGTGCACTCGTACCTGTATCCACCTCAACCTCTTCTCCTCCTTCATTCTGAGAGGCGTAGCTGTGTTCGTGAAAGACGCAGTGTTATTCGCTGATGCGACCATTGACCACTGCACCATCTCCACGGTAGAACCTACCACTGCACACGAAAATTATATTAACTTGGGTTTCTGCAGATATAAACACAACCACTCATCTCCCAACACGTGGCACATACACACTAACCTGTTTTGAAACAACATACATAACTGCCATTGGAAATACTATTTATTATATACTGCATTTTCTCTGTCCTGCTGCTATGATTTGCACAATTATTATGTATTGCTGTTTACCTCTATTGTGCATTTTTAGATACCTAAGGACCCCAATACTAAAAAACAGTATCTGTCATAATATTGTATTCATTCATATATCGACCACATGTAAGGTTATCTAGTATTGATGTTTTGTCGCTTGTGTTTTTCTTGCACTCACTCCTGCTCTATTTGCTCTCTGTTTATTGTCCTGTCTGCAGTTGTGCTGCTTTGTCTTGTTTTGTTCTGTTTTCATTCTGGTGTTTTACCAACGTTGTTTTATCTCTCTATGTACAGTGTATACTGCTGAAATGGTGATAAACCTGCTTGGCTTGACTTGAACATTCATAATTGGATTGGAACGAAACAGATACTGTAGAGACACTGATTTCTTTAACGTAGTGGTGAATGAATGGAATCTCCAAAACAAATGAATGTGTTTAGTTTTGTGCTTCTCAAAGCTCTGTTAAAACAGTGGTGTAGGCATGAGTCAGCACATTCATAACTATGTCATGTCAGCTTTTAATGCTAGACGTGGTTCCATTCACCACCACTGCAAACTAATCTGAATCCAAAACAGGGCATTTCACACCAAAACCACTCGGTTTATGTCTCAACCATTTAATCATACAAAAAATTTAATTATGAATCAAAAATACTGTGACTTTGAATTTCATTGAATACTTATGAGATCTCATTCCTTAGGTTGCATGTAAAGCTGCAGTGACGTTTTTCCAGTATTCTGTGCTGGCTAACTTCTACTGGCTGCTTGTGGAGGGACTGTACCTGCAGGCCCTGCTTGTCTTCACCTTCACCCATAAAAGTGCATCCTTCTGGTGGTATATGCTGATTGGCTGGGGTAAAAAGAACAAACTTGCTGTTTTAATGTAAACACTCTTACAGTTTCTGTTTATACATGTTTTCATAAAACAATTTGATGCATTGCAGGAATACCATCAGTTATGATACTCATCTGGACACTCTTAAAGCAAGAGTTTGACAACCGAGGGTAAGATGTCCCAGATTAAAAAGCTTGCATCATGCAAAATCTTGCTTTTTTTGAAGTGGAAATATTTGTTGTACACTGTAAATATGGTTCACTTCCGATACAGGGAGGCCAGTCTGGATACATGTCATTCAGATATATTAGTTTTGGAGCAAAAATGGCAATGGTTTAAAATCTAAAGGATTAAGAGTGTTTGAAAAATTTTAATGCAAAAAGAAATAATGAATTTTTGATACGTAAAACTACTCAAAGGCTGAAGTGGACTTTGAGGCGAAACACAAAAAAAATGCAGTGTATGGGTCTTTTAATTGTCGACATATTAAGGTACATTGTTTATATAGTATGTTTGTGTTTGACAGATGCTGGGATGACTTGGACAGCAGACTTTGGTGGATAATCAAGACACCCATTCTCCTCTCCATTTTTGTAAGTGCAAAAATTCAAACTCCACATTAAACAATCATTTCACTCAGGTTAACTATTAACAAGACTGTTAAATACTGCAGGTGAACTTTCTTGTTTTTGTGAACATCAGTCGGATTATTTTATTGAAGACAAAGACCCCGGCCTGTAACACTGGGGAAAGACCACTTTACAGGTAAAATCATGGTTGATAAGATACACAAACCACACATGATAGTGAACAGAAACTGAAGTATGATCAGTCCTTATACCAGAGTTTTGAGGGTTTTGTTTTAGCAAGAAAGGGCAAAGAAATACACTATATGTACAAAAGTGTTGGGACTTCTGACCATTATACAAGATTTTGGGGTTTCTGTGGGAATTCATTTATGAGCTCAGGCACTGATGATGGATGAGAAGGCTTGGCTCCCATTATCTTTTCCAGGGTATCCCAAAGGTGTTGGAAGGGCTTGAGGTCAATTATTATTTACTATTAATGTTGAATATTACAGACAAAATGAGGTTAGATCTAAAATAGGCTGTGCATACAAGAAGACATTTTCAGAACTAGAATAGTTTTGCAAGGAAAAATGGGAAAGAAAGACCTAAGTCAGAAAGAGCAGCACTGTTGGCTGGCAACAAGAAATGGTGGGAGGCTGTGATTTCAGTCAAAGTGGGTTTATGTACATACCCCAAATTAAATCAGCAAATCTGTCACACCAGAAACACTAGATCGTTTTTGTCTATCCTTCCCTCATCAGGCGCCTGGTGAAGTCCACTCTGCTGCTGATTCCTCTGTTTGGAGTCCATTACACAGTGTTCGCCCTTTTCCCTGAGCATGTGGGGCTGGAGGCCAGACTCTTCTTCGAACTGGTGTTAGGATCCTTCCAGGTATTTATGAAGTCACATAAAAAACATGAGTGAGACTGACTGAAAACATTCTGCATGGCAGCAGTTTTATGAGACAACCCACCCTTTAATTAAAAATAAATGTTTATATGGGGCCTTATAGTCAAACACGAACACATCACAGCACAGAGTACAGTGTGAACAATGTGAAATTCTTTCTCTGCATTTAACACATTCAGTGAATTTGAGCCTAATAATGAAGGGCGCATGGGGAGATGTGTGGGGTGGCAACTTGCTAAAGTGAACCTCAATGGTTCAACTAGCATTCAAGGTATTTGATCTCCAACTTTCTGGTTGCAGGTACAACACCCTAACCACTAGGCTACCAGCTGTCCCCAGCTGTTAGTAAATATGTGAACAGCAGGAACCCTGCAGGTGTTTGTTAATTTAGTAATCAGAACAACATTAATACATTTTATGCACTTCTTTTTTGTGATGTTCTGCCAGGGATTTCGAGCCTTGCTCAAATTTCTCTTTCCATTCATGTGGAGAGTGTCCATACTGCTTAAGATTCTTAAATGTTATTATTATTAACCATAATTTTAAGGCTCATGACTCTGCTTAGTAGAAGTGGGTCAGAAAATGAATAATTTACTGAATATTTTAGAATACCCCAGGGAAATATGAAAAAATGTGGAATGGTGACATGGAGAAGAAAATGCCAACAAATGCTTATTTTTATAGTCTAAACCCTAAATATGCCCCCAAATATGTTACCAAAACACTTTAAATTTATTTCAAACTCAATATTTTACTCTTACAGAAAATGTAAAAGTAAACCCGGATCTGTACTGTACAGTTTACACTGAACTCTTGAAGTGCTAAAATGTAAATACTGATGTTACCCCTGTACAGACTGTACTGTAATTCAGGCACGGGTGTTTTCTTTGGTATAAGCAGGTTAAATACAGGAATAAATACATTTACTTTACAGTAATAAAACACAGGGCTTTAAGAAGAACAAAACGAAAAAACACATGAACACTGAGCAAAACACTTTAAATTCGGATAAATGTTAAAGACAAAAACAAAGCTCCGTCCACTGGATGTATTAGCTATGTACAAAGTAGAAATATAATGTGGGATATAGATAGAAAGTGTTTTCAAACAGTCTGGTTTAACCTTCTTTTACAGGGTTTCATGGTCGCATTGCTGTACTGCTTTTTGAACATCGAGGTACAATATTCTGTTTATTGGGGTGGAGGATGGGGTCTTTTTGCAAACTGCTCCATGCCAACTGCTTGTTATTTGTCCGTTCCAGGTTCAGAATGAACTGAGAAAGGTGACTGTGAGGTGTTGGTCTCAGAGAGAAAGCAACATGTTCAATATGGTCACCCAAGATTTTATGGCCTAGTCCACAGCGAAGGGGCTTGCATGTGATTTTGACTCACTTGTAAGATGTTATAGAATGTCACGACATGTAATTCTCACTCCCAATTTTCAATATATTCTAACTTTTAAATGCAAAAGCTTATCGTTAATGTAGCACACATTCACATATTCTGTGACTTTTGTGTTTCTGTTATAATTACGTTTTGCTGCTTGCAGGAGACCGATATTGTTTGTGTGTGTGTGTGTGTATGTGTGTATGTGTGTGTATGTGTAAAAACAGAATATCTGATACTGATGTGTAATATGAACATGAACCATGTTGTTGCGGCACCCATCCACTAGATGGTAATGTTTATGAAGAATACTGAAAGAACTGCTGCACAAACCAATAAAAAAAAAGTGGAAAAAAATGTAATTAAATAATTTTTTTATTTGAAAAAATGTCAACACTGAGAAACATTTCTTCTGATAAATAACTAACCTATGCTTAATTACATATGATGTGACAAAGAAAAAAAGTACAATAAAACGTGGTTACGTTTTTTTTATTTTGATCAATTCAGAAACTGACACTTAAAGATGCGGATAAATATAAGAAATGTACCATGTATAGGTAACACTTAGATTCAGAGGCTTGTGAAGCCCTAAAAAGAAAGGAATTTGAGAAAGAGAGATACCTCAAAATAACTTTGTTGCATATCTATGAAATATAAATAATATATAGACAAATTCAAGATTTCAAAACTTGCATAAGGTCATAATCTACGACAAGAACAAACTCAGAACTGTTTACCTTGGTGTTGAAAGGAACCAGACGTCTGCAACCAGCTCCTTCACAGAAAGTTATTCCATAAAATGTTTATGAGTGCACTGACTAACGCCTGAGACACTGTTTAACAGGGGTTTTTAGGTTTTGAGAAGCTTCTGGCTAAAACTAAATAACATTTATGATCATAAACCTTACATAATGCCAAACATGAATCTAAAGATACACAAATGCTCACCTTGGCTTCATATGTTCATGTAGAAAATAATGTTTTATGCCTTTTTAGTAGAAATAAAATGTAAGGAAACAGCAGGGGCATATCAAGCTTTCCAAAAGTGGGGGGGTTCTGAGATAGAGATGCCAAGTTATAAAACAATTTAATCAATTTAATACATTATAATCTGACAAAAGTGGGAGTGTTGAAAAGCACTGTTTATACAAGTCAGGTTAATTAAGACATTTCACTCAACTGACTAAAATCATTTATTTGTAGCTAATAACGACAAACAAATCATTTAAAGCATCCAGGGACATGGCTTTGGTCATGAATATTTTTTGATATTAGATAATATAAGAAATTAGAATAATACATTGGATAAGCTCTTCTAGATAATGACTAATTTCAAAATCCGACATAATGTATGAACATGTATTTACATGCACTTAAGAGTTAATTTATTAGTACTATGTCTGACAACTTGAATGAGCTAAGTTGTTGTTTTTATTTATTATTATCATTTATTATTATTCATTGGAGTTATTATATAAATAGTATTGTTACTGAATTAAGTAAATAGAGTAAAAATGATCAAATAATAAATATGTGTATAGAACAGGAAAGCCATTTTGTTTTTCTTATCATCTGTACACGTAACGGACATCCTGGGAAAACAGCCTCGATTCTTGCCTTTTTTGGGGGAAAAAGTGATTTGATTGGATACGCTATAGCATAATAAAGCCTGCCGATATCTTTGAGCGCTCCAGTCTTGTCCATTTTTATAACAGATGGAACAGTAAATCTGCTGACATGTAACATAAATAGAGCCGTAAATGAAATGACGCCTACATTTCTTATACTTTCCTTTCATAAACGTTGTGTAAACATTGTGTAAAGCATACGGGCCTTATAAAACATAAAGCAATAACTTCATCCAGTTAAATCTACTAAGATATTTTTTTAAATTCTACTTTTGACAGTTGAGTGTCTATGACCAATACAGTGCCTGAAAAATCTGGAGTTTCTACAATATTGTTGCCTTATCCCTGTCAGGCTAGAAACGCTTAAGAATATTCCCTAAAATATAACTTTTTACTGTGAGAGAGGGGAAAAAAGCCTGCCACCGATAGTGATGATCCTACCTGTGGCTAATCTCAGATTTCATTCAAGACTCTCGGTGTGAGAGAGCAACAGCTGTCTGGGTGATTACTGTGGCCTCGGAGAGTCGAGACCTTGAGACTTCAGCTGGAAGGCTGTAAAGAAGCCCAAAAGGAACTAAACTTACACAGTTCTGTGGAAATACTAATTAAGTGTGCAAGGTAAGTGAGAACTCTGCTCAGGTCTTGTCCTATTTGGTGATGCACACTGTCTCATATAAGATGGAAGGGTAACCATTTCACTTCCCCAGACTTTAAGCTTGATGGGTTCTTGCTCTTTTTTCAGATATTTGTGTTTGTGTTTCTGCATTGCTGTGCGCATGAGACTTGCTGTGAAACATTTTCTTCAGTCTGGTGACATTCATTAGTTCTCATTCTTTATCAGGGTGGTTAAGTTTAATTGAATGTATGTGTTTCTTTCAGTTCAAGTCCTGATGATTTCCCAATTAAGTTTTTTTCCCCCAATGCTTAGTCTGCAAAGGGCAGAGGAAATGTAAATTTTTCTGCATGGAAAGGTTTATATTGGGTCACATTTGGGCTGATGAGTGTTTTCCCTGCAAATATATAGTGAAAACATATTAATAAAATCTAAGGAGTAGGAAAGTAAATCGCAAAGAACTGCATTTGCAGTAGGAAGATTAAAATATCATATCCATCGTTTGGATATGTCTAAATTAAATATGTTTAAAAAGGCATGAATATCCTTGTCAGGGTGATTGGTTGTTGGTCTCTCATACACACACCAATAATACCCAATGACTTTCTCTACTAGGTGTGTAACCTATCATGCTCACAAAAACATCACACATCTATTTGAACCCTGAATCCCTTCAAATGCATGAATCTCTTCAAATTTTGATCCATTGTTGCAGCCGGACTGTGTTCCATGCTAGCTGTAGCGCTGCTCTTTTTTCCCACCAGCCGGGGGTAGGGGGGGTGGCTGGGGTTAAATATAGTTTGTGTCTTCATTTCAAGGCTTGTATGATGATGCTGGAAGTGCTGGGTTGCACCACATCGTTGCTCCACTGTTAATCCACGTTGCCTGAATCCATGGTGTAGGATGATGGTCCTGGGGCACTTGTACAAATATCGGGCTTCGCTTAACCCTCACCTCCCTGAGAATGAGAATGAAAGCTTAACTATATGGACAAAAGTATTGGGACACTTCTTCTCCACATCAACAGGGACTTGAAAAAAATTTCATTTAAATACAAAGAGTTTAATATGAAATTGGTCCCCACTTTAGGACTATAACAGCTTCCACTCTTATAGAGTGTTTCTGTGGGAATCTGTGCCCATTCATTCTGTGGAGCATTTATGAGGTCAGGCACTGATGTTGGACAAGAAGGCCTGGATCTCAGTCTCCTTTCCAGTTCATCCCAAATGTGTTGGGATGGTGTTGAGGTAAGAGCTCTGTGCAGGCCAGTCAAGTTCTTCCACACTGAACTTATCCAGCCATGTGCACTGGGGGTCCAAGTCTTTGTGCATTGGGGGTCCAAGTTGCAAGCATGTTCTAAAATGTCTTAGTATGCTGAAGCATTAAGATAAACCCCTTCACTGGGAGTAAGAGGCCTAGCCCAAACCTTAAAAAAACAGGTTTGTCCCAATACTTTTGGCCATATTGCGTACCTTCAAGACCAATATGGCATTTTATCCATAACCTGACCAATTTGTACAGGACTCTGACACTGAAGTGGAATGGAACACATTTCCTCATATGCACTATTTATTATTACCTTCAGTTTTGTATGCAAACCTTGACTGTAAGATGACTCTTCTGCTGTTTATGATCATTGTTTTAATAGATCTGTGGTCATCTCCAATAATATAGGGGCTTTTTCTGTAATCAGGAAAAACATGTTATTTTGCCATACCAGCGATTCACTTAATTGAGTGGTCAAGTGTGTCAAGAGACTGGAATATATCTTGTCCATTAAATGTATGTATACCATGTTTGCATACATGGTGATGGGCTTTGCAGTGTGTGCCCTCCTCTCTTGGTACAAGATGTGTGTGTGTATGTGTGTGTTGTGTTGAGCATCACATGCTCTTGGACTGAGAAGGTGTTGGTTTTGAATTTCTTTCACTGGGGACACCATGTGATCACTTGGTGAGCCTCTGTTTCTCTCTCTCTCTGCCTAATGTGGGCAAAAGGTGAAATAAACTGTAGAAAACACACAAGGACCAAAATCCAGTTCTTGGGATGACCAAAAGACTTTCCATGTCGGAGCTTTGCACTGGTAACAGGCTTATTCAGTTGCTATGTTGTGGTGTGCTGTGATTGCATTCCAGTTCAGTTATACTCACATTACCTTCAGTATCATATTAAACATAAAGGCATATTTAAGGGCCATTTAAGCAAGTAGAATAGACATGCACTGGGGGTATCAGCACACATACACTGTATGGACAAAAGTGTCTGGACCCTTGACCATTACACCTACAGGGACTCTAATGACATGCCATTCATTGACTTTAATATGGATTTCTTTGTAGCTATCACAGCTTCCATATTTGGAAGGCTTCCCACAAGATTTTGGAGTTTTCATCCATAAGGTGTTGGATGGGGTTGAGGTCAGGGCTCTGTGTGGGCCATTCAAGTTCTTTCACATCCAACCATGTCTTTATGGACCTGTTTTGTGCATTTAGGCACAGTCATGCTGGAGCAGAAAACTTCAAGGCATGGCATTGTCCAAGTTTGCCCTTCACTGGAAGACCCAAACCCTGGAAACATGTGTGCTCCACTTTTGTCCATATAATGTATGAGTCAAATGGTTTCACAAGACCTATCTCTAGATATTTAAGATGCAGAAACATTCAATTTTTAATTATTTTATGTGCTGTCTCAAAATGGGGGGTAAAACTTCATTTTATTAGGGGGAAATATCAGGAGAACAGATCTAATTTACACAAGAACAACCTATTTAATTCTGAGGGACAAAGACAATTGAAATTTCGAGAGAATGATTTTGGACTGTTTTTTCAAGCGCAAAACCACACAGATGGCATTAGTGGGCCTTGGAAAAAAATACAATGGGCAGTTCAAATGTAGAAAAGGGCCTTTTTAAATGGTGTAGGATATGACTCTTTGAGAACCCCCTGCTCAGGATGAAAATACTGTTTTGTATAATTTCATTCCATCTTCTTGTCCATCTCCATGTCATACTTACAATTCACTTTCCTTCTGTGCTTCTCAAAGTATTAAGGAGCACTGATACCTGATCTAATGTTAGGCTGGGTGAAGTTTCCAAATTGTAACTTATACTGGATGCATGTTCAGAAGGATTTGCTATTTGAGTATTGAGATCTAGCACAAGATATGTTTCAGTCACTCTGACAATACTGTTACACCATTAACTTTATAAAAAAAAACCTATGGCTAAATCTGACTTCTTTTACATTTTGTGTCGCAAAACAACATGTAACGTTACTTCAGGATACTTTCATAATGACATTTGGTTTTTCATTCATCTGACAAGTTAGGATGAGCAAAATATGCCAAATTCAGGAAATTAATATTACATGAACTGAGCTGCAGTACATTATGTTCTCTGTAAAAGGAATGCTGCTGGTCAGTGGTGTTGAAGTGCTGATGTTATCCACAACATCCAGAAAAGATGTATTTGAAAACCCTAATCAACCATGACAATAAAACCACCTGTCTAATGCTGTGTAGGTCCCCCTCATTCCTCAAACAGTTTTGAGCCGCTGTGGACGTCAGCAGCTGATCTTTTAAGTCCTATAAGTTGTTAAACTGGTTTGTCCAGAACATCTCACAGATGCTTGACCAGACTGGATCATTTGGAGGCCAAGTCAACATGTAAACTCTTTGTGAATTTAATAAAATAGTGTTTATATAGCCCTTTCTAAAACCAATTTAGTCTCAAACAGCTATACAGAATCCAAGTCTGAGTTCCTAGTGAGTTAGTCAATCATCTTCTTCCTCAAAACACACTTAAATAATATTTGCAGTTTGGCAGAGTGCGTCATCTTTCTGAAAGAAGCGGCTGCAGTTAGGCAATATAGTTTCCTCGAATGGGTGTACTTAGGCTGCAGCAGTGTTCAGGCAATACATGTCCAAGTAACATCAGGATGAGTGAAGGGCTCTCAGCAGATCATTTTCCAGAGCATCACACTTGCCTTCTTTCCATAGTGCATCCTGGTGCCACCACTTCCCCAGGTAAGCGACAAGCGTGCACTCAGATATCCACATCATGTAAAATAATTGTGATTCAGCATGGCTACATACCTCTATGGCTCTATGTTCTTCTACAGTCCAGTTATGATGCTCATGTACTATTTCGTTTCGCCTTGCCAACATCTTTATCACCTTAGTTAAAAAAATGTATTTATTTGCCTCCCGCCCTCTGTCAATTACTCCCCCACCCCACGTAACTCACCAAACCCTGTTATACTGCCCCATGCTAAATCTCAAAAGAAAGGACCCTCACTTCAGGCACCTTCAGTGGTGGTCTAGGAACGAGACCGCCTATGCCAAGACCAAGTCAAGACAGAGTCTTTGAAGGGTCGAGACCAAGTCAAGAACAAGACCATTGGTTTTAAAATGCAGTCGAGACCGAGTCAAGACTGAGTCTTTGAGGAAGCAAGACCGAGTTGAGACCGAGTCTTTCAGGAATCGAGACCGAGTCGAGACCAAGACCATAAAAACAAGTCAGTTTTCATTGCCATGATT
>JBBMFX010000101.1:25109732-25124418 GCA_037832545.1 Rhabdalestes septentrionalis | reverse complement strand
CTCGGTCCAGACCCGGACCGCGGTCCGCCATTTGGTGATGCCTGTTTTAGAGGGTGAGGGTGTTCAGAAACCCCTGTTGAATCTTGAATCTTGTATCTGGAAACTTTTGCAAAAGAATCGACTCCACTTAATGGATAGAAGAACACACACCACTGGAAATCAGCTCCGGATTTTCCTCCAACTCACCGCATGAAAGTGAAGTGAATCATCAGTTCAGAGACAGGCTGCTCGGATTTCCAGCGGTGTGTTTTCTTCTATCGGTTTAGTGGAGTGGATTATTTCGCGAAAGATTCAAGATTCAACAGCACTGGTGAACTAATTATTTATGTTAAAAGTGCGGGGGTCCAAACGTCCCCCTCTGCTTGAATGGTGACAACGCCCATGCTTGAGCAAGACAAACTGCTCCCTGGCTGCTGTGTTCCTGGCTGCCTGCTGCTTTACCTGGTGAATGGGTGAAATGGAGAGTAAGAATTTCATACTATTCACCCATTAGATATTATGTAATAAAACTGAAAATAAAATCAACATCTTGCAGTTACTAAAAGGTGTGGTGTAAGAATTTACTAAGGTAGAACATAATCATAATAAATTCAGGTTTAAAAAAGATTTTTAGGAAACAACGTACTACCTCATATTTAAAATATTTTTACATTACACTGTTTTGTGGTAGCAACACACACATATTTCCTGAGAATATGACAACTTTGTCTTATTATAACCACACACTTTCTTGAAATAGCAAGTTTACTTCACAGCAATGATTTAACATGTTAAGATCAGGCAATTATAAAAGTTTTTGTGTGTGTGGCAGTAATACACCACTGTAATTTGGGCTCTGCAAAGAAAATGAATGCGTGAAACACCATAATTTAATTTGTTATTTTTTTAAAAGGATGTTTGGATGGAGTGTGTATCAAATGTTGATATGAACTTGTGCCCCCTTCTGGATCTAACATGTAAAAACGATTTTAAAATTTCAATTTACTTTTTTTTCCCGCCAACTTCAATAGAATTTTCCCAAAATGATTTTTTATTCACTTGTAATGAATGTTAAGAATACTTTCTCTCTCCTAAGTTTCAGTTTGAGGTATTTGTCCAGAACTTTTTTGCCCCTCTTTGTCTTCCTCAGATTCCTGTACTACCAAACTTCTCATGGGTGAAACCTTGCATAGCAGCTAAAGACATTGTTTACATTGGACTCCGAGATGTCGACCCAGGGGAACAGTAAGTTATGAACTAAAACAGGTTTCAACAGGTTAATTCATCTCAAATATGTTTTTTAAAGTAGCACATGTGCATTTGAGATCTAATGAGACAGATAATCTATTATATTGTGCTCCAGTTACATTTTGAAGCACCTTGGTATTAAGACCTTCTCCATGACGGAGGTAGATCGGCTTGGAATCGCCAGAGTTATGGAACAGACATGCGATCACATTTTTTCCAAGTAAGTACTGCAGATTCAGTATTGCCACACCTACCTCAGTTTATTATGCCTTGTGGAGATCTCCCATGTTCTAAAACCAAATCTGCTACTTTGAATGCATGAAGGTAGGGTTCTGCATTCCTTTATATTTCTTCACTGTTTTTGCCCAACAGGGTGAAAAAGCCCATCCACCTCAGCTATGACATTGATGCTTTGGATCCATCTGTGGCACCTGCGACAGGGACCCCAGTGATTGGGGGTCTGACCTACAGAGAGGGGGTTTATATTACAGAGCACATCTGTCAAACGGGTGAGTTTAATCTGGGTTCACTATGAAATAATACCCCCTGTAGAATGGCCTAGAAAACTTAACATGCAGTCTGTATTTGTCCGTATTCTATGGGCCAAAAATTTATAAAAATATTAACATCTCATGCATCGCCTTATTTGAAAGCCTCTTCCAAATATTTCATTCAAATAATGAGCTAGGTCTCCACCAGTCATATGTCAAATGTTTAAAGATTATTATGTGTCATTAGATAAAGGCTACGGGGAGCTAACAATATAATAGTTCATGCACGCAGGAAGCATTAGTTCAATGGGCAAAGCAGAGCTCTATAACTTGGCATTTGTCCAGGGAGTGTGTGTGTGTGTGTGCACACGATGCATTAAAGTCGTTAAATGTCATAAGCAGTTACTAGCAGCATGTGCCCAATTACAGCTGTTGCTGCAATACTGCAAGTCCCATAAAGGTGGCAAAAAAATGCGCATTACTGCACTGGCAGAGGAATACAGAGTTCTTATTAAGCAAACAAAACCATTTCTGCGTAAAGAAACTACCATGTATTGACAGTGTAAATATATCTGCCTCTTAGTGTGAACACACCAATTTTCTGTGTAATCCACACTAGGGTTGTGGGTAACCAGAGCCTATCCTGGGGTTGTAAACAGAAGTACTACGTTTGTAATTATGAGCAGTGTTTTATGGTCACTTCGAGTGAGCCAATCAGAGTGTAGTACTGACCACTGCTTGTTTCTCATTGACTTGATAAATGCCACATGGATGTGTATACTGGAGCAGCTGGTTGCCTAGTAGTTAGGGATCTGTCCCTGTAATCTGAAGGTTGTGGGTTTGAATCCCAGGAGAGCCACTGAGGTACCCTTGAGCAATATACTGTCCCCACACACTGCTCCCTGGATGCTGGGTGGGTGGCTGCCCACTGCTTCACTCGGTGAATGGGATAAACACAGAGGAAGATTTCACTGTTTACACTGTGTTGAATTGTGAACTGCTTCACTAACAGGGCTGCTGTCTGCTGTTGACATTGTGGAGGTGAATCCAAAAAGAGGGAAAACAGAGGATGAGATTCGCTCTACAGTGGACGCAGCGGTGGATCTCGTACTGAGCTGCTTCGGACAAGTCCGTGAAGGATCACACCCAGCAGACTACAAAATCCCTGATCCCTGAATCCCTGCAACCTGTACTTCATTAGCTGCCATGAGATTAAAATTAATGAATCAATCATCTTGAGAATAATACAGAAATAACCAAGTTTGTGAAATCACAACTACATTTATCAGCCCATTTTGTAGTTTATCTCCACCTAAAAGTAGTGTTATGGCCCAGACCACTTCTGGAATGAAGGGTAATGCCATGTAGCCAATTAGATGAGAGGAAGAATGGAAGGGAGGAATAAAAACACAAACTGCGAGAACTAAAAGAAAGGGATTTATTCTCGTAAAAAATGTAACGTTCACACATTCAGTATGGACGACCACAAATCATAATTTCTGATGTGGCACAGGTGCACGACTGGATGTCGGAAGATTATAAATAAAGGCTTTCACCTTTTTGTACGTGACAGAACAAGACTACGAGAGCTTTATTTAGTCTTGGAGCTAATTAGACTTGAGTTGTACGGTGGAGTGAAGACTTTGAAATGTAACTCATGTATTTTTTTGACATTCTCTGCTGCATAATAATAAAGTCATGGATGAAGACTAGGAGAGGTCAGGTGATGTGACTGTATGTCACCATTGTATGTGGGATTGTGTCATCCTGCATTTTTCTGTTTGTTTCTGTGTAAATGACCTCAGTGCTCAAACTGAGTGCCATACTGTTTCAGGGAGTGTGTGTGAGCTTTAAAGTCAGATTTCAGGATAATCACAGTGCTTTAGCTTCTACCTCACACACCAGCAGTGGTTCTTAAGTAACAGTAAAGGTGATAACTAAAAATGTTTTCCCTATGAGAAACTGCTGTATACATTTCTTTAAAGCAAAACTGATTCTGTTTAGTATCAAAATGGGTTCATCTGTTACACACTGTCATCAGGGCTGGCACCAATAGCATTTTACAGTCCAACAATGTTTGTTGGTATTTTGGAAGGCTCATTTCTCAGCAATAAGCATTATTTGATAATGTGTTTCTAAATAAATTAGTATGGGGCATCAATCTATTAGCCAGCTGCTCATCCACTGTACATTGCTGTAGAAGCCATAATTGTAGCTCCTCATTCAAAGTGGCAAGAGTCTTGTAATATCCTGTCAGAACATACAATACAGAATTAGGGTGTAATTCAATGCTCTTTTAGCTCCAGTGTTGCCATTTGCCACTCAGCACCAAAAAAACCCCCCTATAATTTAGAATGTGTAATTTCTATACTTTTAAAATATTTTAAAACCACCACTGTCATTTTTAAACGTCTTTGCTGTCATGTTAGAGTTTAGGATACATATTTTGGGGCCTAAAAAAGATAATAATATAAAATTTACTCAACCACTAAAATTGCTTTAATAATTTGGGCCAGCCCTAAACGTTATACAACCGTTTTGATACTATATAAGACCATTTATGCAATTTCAGTGGATCCAAGCAAATGTCCCATCTCAAGATTGTGTGGGAAGAATCGCATAAAGCAGAAATTCTTAGTAAAGCAGGATAATTTCAGCATGAATTGTGGGCTCTACAGTAGAAGCATTTCTTACCTCATTGACCTTTGGCTTAACATTCTGGTTAAAAACGTCCAACTTAATAGGGTCCTGACAAGTTCTCCTCCAGGAGATCGAATTTCTTGTTATGGTTAGCATCCAACGGTCATTTAAAATTCTGGCCCCGCCCTCTTAGTTAATACTTCAGACAATCAGGGAATTCTGAAGTTCATTAGTCAGAGTAGGTGTCGTAGATTTTGGCTGGACTTCTCAGGAAGGTAGATCTTCTGGGCCAGAGTTGGTAACCAGTGCTGTAGAAGATGTGAATTTACTCCTAATATCCTGAATTTGATTTTCCTTTCATATCACATCCCTGAAGGACGAAATGTTGACTGGGGGATTCATGAACATCTGCACCGCATAAATACCAGCTGAACATGAACAGTAAGTTTCATGTTACTGTTTTTTTTTTCTGTGGGTTGTCTGTGGTAACTATTCAGGTGCTTCAAGTGGGATGGGCAGAACTTAATTTTGAAAAAATGCTGGAGTATTCCTTTAAGGAATTCTGGAGCTATGGAGTGTTGTACTAACAAAAAGGCACTAATGGCATTAATGCAATTCATACAAATGAGCATCCAAAAAAAATACACCAAAAACAAACAAACAAAAAAATACAAGGCAGACACATGTTGGCTGTGCATGGTGGTGGGGAGCATCAAACGTCTCAGCTCTTAGTCTCAGGAGGGGAGGAGACAATGAAGGAAGGATTAGTTGGACTGGAGCAGGCTGCAGGGCCTTCTGAACTCTTGACCCCTCTCATGGATCCATTTATTTGAAACTTGAGCAGAAAGACAAGAGAAAAGCAAAGTGAGTGATCAGCAGGTATCAGAATGATTAGATTTTTCTGATTACTATATCAAAGTGTTCAAACCCTCATGGTTTCCTCTATTTTTGTGTATTTGTTGCATGCATGAGTTTCAAGCTTCATACAAAATGTAAGATAAAACAAGGAGAACACAAAGTAACGCAGATCACAGTTTAATAAATTACCATTTTATTTAGCTGAAGGAAACTAAAAGGTTTTTTTCAACAGCTGTGTAAAAACAGCTTCAACAAAATGCTTCCTATAACTCAAGATCAGTATTTTACTAATCTTGATTCACATATCTGAGGATACAGAATACAATGAATTTCCAATGAAGGAGATTCTGCAATAATTTACAAGCTTTGCACATCTACAATGCAATGCTTGTCTTATTATGGCTTGTGGCAGCTATCATTTTTTAAACACCTGTCAGCCATTTATTACAGTCACAAGGATCAGTTACCATGGTAACTTCATTAAATGACATTGGACACAGACCTAGGTTGAACTGAAGATTGGTCTTACCCCACTTGTTGCCCACCAGTACTGGACAGGCCGCATGCCTTGTGCTGTAGTCTCCCTCTCCATTGGGGAATAGATTGTACCAGAACACTGCTGTTCCCTTCAAAACACATACACACCAAGAGAAAATGAACAGTGGTTAAGATTTAAAGGGCCCGAATAAAAAAAATGGTCATGTAGAAATAAATTGTTACAAGGGTACAGACATAATAAATTGAATGATATCAGCCCTTAAAACTGGTAGCCAAGTGGATAGTGAGTGCCCCTACGATTGTTATGAAAGGGTAATGGGTTCGAATCCCAGGACTGCTAGTGGCAACACTAAGGTACCCTTTGAGCAAGGTACCGTCCTCACACCCTGCTCCAGGGTGCTTTGCAATCACTGGCTGCCCATTGCCTCACTTAGTGTGAACAATGTGAAATTCTTCCTCTGCACTTAACCCATTCGGCGTGTGCTGTGGTGTGTTTTGTTGTGTTCGCATGTGACATTAAGGGCCCATTTCATTTTTTTCATACTCAAAAGATCAGCATTACCATTATCCAATCATACCACTCACATCCAATCCTCATCCCATTTATCGTTAGAATCCCACTCATGCTGTACCTTCATTGGCTTTACTGCTGCTCCAACATCAGGGAAGACTGTGGCTCCCCCTGCTGCCACATCGCTCATCTACAAAACAGGACCAATGCCATTACTTAAAGACATCTTCACTGAGACTCTGGCCAGTAAAGAGAAGGTTTTTCCCAATTGATTTTATGTATACCGGTTCTACAGAAGTGGCGTAAGTGAGCATTTTCCAACATGTGCAGCAGTGAGGCATGATGGAGGAAATGCAGGGCTGGAGTTGGCCCCCAAAAAGTACCTACCTGTACTTTGTGTAGATGTGATTCTTTGTGCAGAAATTTAAATCTCACACTGCAGATGCATTTTCAGGAAGGTTTAAATAGAATCCAGCAAAAGTAAACGCATATAATGTTCAGAAGTGAACACAGCTGATGCAGTTTACAACAATATTTGAAACTAATTTAAAAAGCTTTCTGATAAGTTGATGTTAAGCACACTATAAAGTTTTAAAAGGTAGGCCTAAAACTACAAAATGTGAAAAAAGAGTACATTGTAGCATTTTAGAGATGTAAGCAACTTATGAGGCCTTACCCATATGTTGGTGGTTTTAATTATTTTGAACAACCTACATGCAGGACATCCTATAAAAAAAGAATTTTTAAAATGCAAAATGCATACTTGTTTTAAAATCACTCACGTAAAAGAGCCAGGTGGCAATGCGATTCCCTGTACCCAGCTCCTTGAAAGCATCCGGCTCATCTTTCTGCCAGAGGTAAAAAAAAAAAAAAAAAAAAAAAGAATTAAAAAAAGAGCACAGACATGAGAACCGAAATTGGCACGGAGATCAGACCTGACAGATCCGACAAAAATGTGCACCATGATGAACAGTGATCATCAGACATGGGAATAGAGACTGGCACAGAGTTGAATGCATTAGTCAGCACAAAGATTGGTACAGAAATCAGTACTGACACAGAAACAAGCACCTTGATCAACGCAGATTTACACAGAGGTCAGCCCAGATGTTATTACATGGGTCATTGTGCTTCTTCTGCCTATCAGGGTGAAAGCTTTTAAGGAGAAGGTGAAACATTTGTTTACCCTTCCAAAGTCGAAGTGTGGTTCATACTGGCCTCCTACGCCATAATTAGCCACCTGTACATGGAGAGGAATGGAGGGAAAGGAGAGAAAGAGAGAGAAAGTGAGATTTACAGATAACTCTACAAAACATTTCAGATTTTTATTAAAGATAAGAAGTGAAAGTGTGTACTTTTAAGAAAATGTAATGATTTATTATTATAATTTTACATTTTTGTCAATGAAAATTAATTTAAAGTACTTCATGGTAAAGAAAACAAAAAGTATCACTGATAAATCTCTCATGGCAATACAATAAAATGCTAAGTTTGCAACACTGACCAAGTAAATGGCAACATTTAAATGAGATAGCGGCTGAGGAGGAGAGAACCCAGCGTCAAACACACAGGCACACACTTTCACAATTCAGTGCCACACCTGTAGCTCCTCTGCTGTGGTGACGTCGAGGCCTGTGATATCCTGGATCCTCTGGTTGATACGGTCCACCACTGGATGCTCATAGGCAGCTAACCAGGCACTGTGAGTGGAAAAAATGAGTGAAAGAATGAAAATGGCTCAGTGATCATTTTATACCTAAAACTGGTGGTTAGCCTTTAGCATGTAGCCAGCAGGGAAGGGCTGTGAGATTAGCTGTCGGTATGTAAAGTGGCCCCATATAGTCACATGTGAACGCACCACAGCACAGCACACAGTGTGAACAATTTAAAATTCATTTTCTGCATTTAACCCATGCACCAAGGGATGGTACCCTGCACAATCGTATCTCAGTGGTGCCACTAGCATTCCTGGGAATTGAACCAACAGCCTTCTAATTGCTGAAGCAACTCCCTAACCCATAGGCCACAAGCAGCAAAGCTTTTCCAGAAATCATTTGGAACTGGTGCATTCCCTTCTTTCAACCCACCACAAAAGCAAAAATAGTATACAAAGCTGTTTACTAGCCATCATAAATTTAAATAATGTAATAAAAAGTAATAAAAGTAATAATACATTTCCAAATAACATTCAATGTGGTGTGTTTGGACTGAGATATCAGGTAATCATGTATTATTCTTTCTTATTTTTTTATTTTTTCATTATGGTTGGTTAAGAGATATTGGTGGATATAGGTTAGACCTAAAACAATAGTGGTGAAGGATCCAGGAGTTGCGATATTTAAAAAAAACGGGTTAATAAAGATGGAACCCCAGTGAGCCCAAAATACAAGGTGGATCCACAGACCGCGCAGCACTTGGCTGGTTGTCGTTGGCTTTTTTGCCGTCTGACTGGCAAAATAAAGGAAACTGCCTATATCACTTTCTATTTTAAAGTCATTTTATTTTGTTTAGAGCTAAAGATTCCTCCATGATATTCACAAACTAAATGCTATGCAACTATCAACATCACAATAAAAGTAACCGAAGCATTCAAAGAAAAAGCAATTCACAAATTTGACATGCCGTGCCCATTTGGGTTATGTTTAGACTATCTGCCTTAGAATAAGTTTCCATGGCTTCCAAATTCCCTCAGGCTAGCCTAGCAGAGGGTGGGTGTATTCTGATTGAAAATACCCCACTTAGTGCTACGAGCAGCTGTTTGTGTAACAAAGGTGGCATGAAATTCTAAGTGAGTCAAAGTTGCCAAGGGCAAATCTGAAACAAAGATGCCTGTTAATATAGAACATTTAGGCTTCACCGTGTCTGCTCCAGCTGTTTCCAGGTATTCAATTTGTTTGAAATGAATTCAGAAAGCTTTCCAAATCAGTCTGAAGCTCTTTGGCTTTTTTTTTTTTAATAGCCAATCGCCGTTTGTTGTCTACCTTAACAATTTGGGAAGGGCTGAGGTAAAAACATGCACACCTGGATGCCTTGATAATGGCTCATTAGTCCTCTTTTGCCCTTTTTTTGGATTTTGTGCTAGCACTGTTTCACTGCTAAAGTCAAAATAGCCATTTTGACAACCACAGGTTCGTTTTATTAGAGCAGCTGGTGGCCTTGTGTTTAGAAAGTTGCCTCACAATAAGAAAGTTGTGGGTTTGCATCCAATGACTGACAATGGCACCACTAAAGTACCACTGAGCTTGCTCATAATAATGGAATAAGGCTGTATTCCGCCCCCAAAAATATTTTGATATTTAGAAGTGTCTCTGGGTGAATTTGGAGAAAAAAATTATGCTTTTTTCTTTTTTGTTTTTGACTGAGGTCATTTCTTAAGAAGTGTCCACATTTGGTTTTGTTAAATTGGAATGAATGAATAAATAGGCATTTCTGGTTTGTTCCTTGCTAGGCATCAATTAGACACTCCACACACAGCTGTCATCTGACCACAGACCCCACACTGACTGAAACATACACACACACACACACACGCAAATAAAAACTCAGATAGGACCAGGGGAGGGGGGTTGAGCATTTTCTCTGAATGACTGGAATCATTTTAAGGATGAAAGTTTTTTAAGTGGTATAATATGATAAATGGTGATTAAAATAACCAGAGACATAAACGAACAAGTTAAATATATTCAATTTTGGTGTGGCGCTCTGGGTAGCTCTGATATATGCCAATCTGTTGTAATACAGTCTACGTTTGGAAACGATGCTGCAAAACAGCCTGATTAATTTTTTTATGTTTTGATGATTCAATATACAACCCTTTATCCCTTGATCACCCACTTAATTGCCATGTCCAACCATTCTTCTTGTCTTGCTGATGGGCAGCAATTCATCTCCGTCTTTTGAAGAAGATCCCATTCTGTTATTGTTAAAAAGGTGTGCCCCAGGGCTCTGTCCTTGGCCACATGCTTTTCATAAATTGTAGGCTTTCCCTCGGTCATAGAATTAGGTGTCTTAGGCTCAATTACCACTGTTACACTTCTGATTTATTTTAGCACTCCCCCCTGCAGCCACCGTGCCCCATTCATTTACAGCCTGCAATCATGATGTACATGTTTGGTAAAAAGAAAGTTAAAATCGAACTTTTACTGGTTGGCATCAAGGCTGTATATTAAATACTCTCCCCGGTTTGACTTTAAACATTGATAATGCTCTCACTGTGCACTCTCCCTTAGTACATGGGTGTTCTATTGGGCTCTTCTCTGACATTTGAACCACAAATTACTTTTTTGGTCAAAAGTGCATTTTTTGTCATCTTTGTTATATGTCTTGCATCTGTCCATCTCTCTCCATGAATTATGCTGAAATATTTATTTCATAGCTTCTTATGTTTCATAACTTCCCTTTCATAACTTCTTATCTTGATTGCTGCACTGCTCGTTTTCCAGTTCTGTTCTCCCAATGAAATTCCTTGCTAGGGTTCAGTCTGAACAAACCTCTGCTGCTTGGATTCTCCCCTTTACTATGTCTGAACACATTATGCACATTAAGTAGTTACTCAAATCATAACTAGTTATTTATATTGTTTGTCTGGTACTGACTTGCATAAAGTCCCTTTTGCTGTTTCTCCCAAACTATGAAATTCACTCCCTAAAAGCATTTGCTTTCTCACTCATTCAAAACTCCTTTACCTCAGTGCTATATTTTTTCTCTCGACTCTGGACCTATTCATTATGGTTTTCCTGTCTTTCTGATACTATAATCTGTGTTGTTGTAATTTTCACTGGTTAAAAGTTTTTGTTTGTTTATTGCAGGTTTTGTTCTATGTTTCAACTATTGGTGAAGCAACCTTGGGTTTAAGAAAGGTGCTTGGGTTTAAGGAAGGTGCTATATAAACAAATATTATTAAAATTGTCCAATGTATAAAATTCCACAAATACTAGGGGACATGTACTTGTTTCCCCAATAAACTACACCTGTAATGTGACTGACGGGTGTTCTCTCTGGTGTGTGCAAAAGGATCAGAGCCACTTCATCTTGAAAGAGATGGACACATGCCTGGCCTTCATGCCTATACCTCTGGCCCCTTACCTCTTGGAGACTCTGTACTGGGCTGTGGTGAGTTTCCCTGTTTCGGGGTCATGCACGGTGGCTCGTCTGAGCTAGGCACAGATTGTGGAGAGAGAGATAGAAAGACAGAAAGAGAGGGACAGCAGAGAGAGCCAGAGGAAGACAGCAAGTAAAGGAAAGACAGAAAGAAGGGAGGAAAGAGTATGTCACTACTTGCCAATCCCATGCCATGCCCATGCAGAATTTCACCCATGTTTAGAAACATTTCTACATAATTAAGTGGTGAAGATGTAAATAAAGTTGTTCAGAGTGGGTTTGGTGTGTAATGGAAAAACATACTGTCACTGTTCCCAGTGATGGTGAATGGAACCAGGTGTCTACTTCTAAAACCTCCCTTCAGGGAGTTCTCACTAACTCATTTTCAATAACTGCTTAATTCTCATTAGGTTCAATGATACCCAGAGCCTATCCTGGTATTCATGGATGCGAGGCAGAGACGCACCCTGGGTGCGGTGGCAGCCCACCACAAGGCTCACACACCTTTCACTTGCATACTCACACCTATGATCAATTTAGAATGCCTAATTTAGAATCCCTAATTCACACAAGGGCAGGACCTGGATTTCAGCCCCCCAAACTTTGAGGTGCGAGGAAACAGTGAAACACAGGGTGCCACCGTGGTGCCCCCTCAGAAAGTATTACATTAAATGTTTTTTTCAATACACTTCCTGATGCCTAAGAAACTGTTCTCCCAAACATTGGCCTACAAGTTAACCTATTTATGGTAGACAGATACATGCAAAGACATTTGTGCTGTAGACCTGAGAACTGGTTCCACACACTACTGTAGTATATCTGTAGAGTAGAGCACTGTAGAGTGACTCATTCTTAGTGACTTTGTTTACATGTCATCTGCTGAATTATGCAGAATTCTTTTTTGTGTTTAATTTCCCTTCAAGTTCTCTACATATGGACCACCAAATTGGACCTGGTCCTCAAAACTACAGCAGCTCAGTGTGCAAGTAGAAAGCTTCATATTAAACATGAGCACCTGCTTGATTTATAGTTATTCCAGTAAGAGCCATTATTATAAAGAGAAGAAGCCTTTGTCTACTTTGAGAAAGGAAAGTTGGAGAAGCAACCTTCCCACAATCAAGAGGAACAGCCTGAACCCACCTTTCAAAACTGACTTTGAAAAGATGTTTTTGAATTCTGCAACAGGACCGTGTGACGTACCCTCATGCTGGGTCTGTTCTTGCTGCTGATGCTAGCCTACAATGCAGCGGGGAGACGAGCCGGCTGTGTGCCTGGAGGCTTCTTACCTTTTGCTGATGCGATAGTGGGCGGTTTCCAGCACACCAGTGATGGGGTTGGAGATGGTGGCTCGGCGCAGCTGTGGGGCCAAGCGGCCGAGAGGACACGAGTTACATGCTGCACTCACACCATCCCACCCCTCTCACTGTGTGCAGTGGGGGGGGGTCTGGGATTTACTGGGCTCCCATTTATCATACATTCTCCCCAACGTTTCCTCAAAAACAAATATTAGCAGGGAAGGAAAACTGGGGTGCCCTGGTCACTTAATATCTGGAGCCCTTATTTAGTTACTTTACCCCCCACTTAAATTTTAGTGCAATTTGTATTGAGCATTAGCACACTAATTTCAATGAGACAAAGCAATATTAGGTTTAACAAAAAATTACCTTGCTTTTCAATTCAAAGTATGACATTTTGGTGAAGGGGGGCAATGAGAACCCCCACAACATCCTATTTATGCAGCTGATTCAGGGCCACCACACACCTTAGTTCAGGCCCTAGTGTTGTGGGGCCAGACGTAACCTTGTAACAAGACTGTCTATTTGACATGTAAGAAAAAAAACAACATTTATATAATGTAAAATGTGTTCTAAGCAACAGCTGTGGCAAACTGTATTGTAGGGTTCATTTTTCCAGAATGTTAAACTGGATGTTAAAATAGCACAGAATAGAGCAGTGGGGTTTAGAGAGAAATACCTTTGCTGGCACCAGATTTTGAGGGGTTAAACAAGATGCCATAAAAATGTATTCCCATTATGAGATCACGTCAGGCCTCCACAAGTGTGGTCAATGGAAAAACAAAATGTATGCAGAAGCAGCTGAACTCACCCTGGGCTTAGCCAGTTCCTTCACTTTCTCCATCTCTCCTTCACTAATGATATCATGAAAGCGAACAATATTTGGCCGGTCCCAAACATCCTCCTGTTTCACTGGGCCAAGCACGTAGTTTGGGTGTCTGTTGTTGTCGAAGAAACGGCAGAAGAGCCGGCTCTGTCTGCGTGGGGTCTGTGTGTAGAGAAAGACGATAACTATGAACACGGGCCTGTATAATTAAACAGCCTCTGTAGATCAACCAGCTGGTTTTAATCTGAAGCTACTCCAAACATCAATGATGCTTTAGTTTTTGCTAGTTTAGAACCAGTTTGTACATATATAATTGTATTTATCAGCACATGAAGGTGGAATGAGGACCACTAGGTCTGTTGACTTCATGCAAAGTTCTGAGGGGTTTCCACAAACCATGAAGGTCTTTGAATTTGTCCTGCTTTGATGTGATTGTGAAAAAAAAAATCACAAAGTAATGCACATACATATCCACTGCTGCCACCCAGTGAATAAACACAATGAGCTATATCCTCACCCATCAATGGTGCGGCAGAGCCCAGAGAGGTCTTGGCACAGAGAGAGGGCTGGGCATTGCCAGACCACCTGACTCTCTGTGCCAACTCAAATAATAAGCCTCTGTTCTTATTACAAGCCTTATCCAGACTTTTTGCTCAGACCCATATCTTTGCTTGGTGTGAACTAGAGATGGAACCTATCCGATGTCAGGTATACTTGGGGGAAAAAAGGAAGAATCAAATTCAGCAGCAAGTCAAGTATGAAATAGGACAGGTTACCGGCATTAACATAAAGAAATCTCTACTGATACAATTCAACAGTTATTCATCAAATGATTCATTTTACACAAGTGAAACAAGTGGCTTCATCTCAAGATGTTTAATTTAATAATTTTAAAGCTATTTTATTCACTCCACCACTGAAACCTGTATACATGTGCCCCCACCAAGAATGGTTTTGGTTTTAGGGCAAAAGTTCTTAAGTATCTGCTGAAACAATGTCTCAGGTATCAGACAATGCATTTGCAACAACATTACGGAATAACTGTAAGGGAGCCTTGTGTAGGGGAGACCGGGTATAGTTGTTACACAGGGATAGTTTTAACGCTGCCAATTCCACCAATCAGGGATAAGATAGGAGTCGTGTGACAGTTTTAGTTTCCTCAGGCTTCCTTTTCAATCCCACATGGAAGTTTTCAAGTCGGTGCTGCTATCTCTGCTGAAGCTACAGCAGAAAACCTAAT
>JBBMFX010000101.1:25081678-25095971 GCA_037832545.1 Rhabdalestes septentrionalis | reverse complement strand
TCAGGGTTAAGCCCTGAGGTTAGAGTGTGGGGAAGGGTAGAATGTGGGTCATAGTGTGTAGGGGAGTGTGTGTGTGTGTGTGTGTGTGTGTGTGTGTGTGTGTGAACTGGCCAGCTCAGTTTCTTTTGAGGTCAGTAGGTATGGTATGCTATCAACATTTCTCATTTCCAAAGAACCACATAGTACTTATAAAATAAGGCCGACTAGCTTAAGGATGGATTTCTAAGTAAAATATGTCTTAATACAGCAGTGTACAGCTGATACAGTATCCTCAAAGAATAATTACGAATATGTAACCCTGTCATCTAATGCATTGTCGATGATTCATTCAGTATGTTCGTAAAAAAAGCCTCCAGAGTAGTCTGTGTGTATATCCATGTTTGTCATAGCAAGATGGATCTGTGTGCAGAATCTGAGCTTTCTGTGTGCTGTTATTGTCATTACTTATAACAGAGGCTTGAGGCTGCCCTTATAGTTAAATGTGCTATGAAGGTATCTAATCACATCCTTCACTGTGAAAATGCTTAGCATTGATTTGAATTGTGTCTTCAGAGGGTGAGTAAAAGGTGACTGAAGTGTCATATTCTTATATATGGATATAATTGAAATAACACATGCAATTGTTTCATGATTAGCATGATTAGCTAGCATAATACTTTGCATGCTACAGGATCAGATCGATATGCTGTAAAGCAAAAGTTTTGTTCAAAATATTAAACTCTAGTAATATATCAGATCAACTGAAAATATGTTTTTAAATGGTTTATTTTTTTGCCCCTTCTCAGAAAAATGTATTGCAATTAAAACTACAGCAGATTTTAGGCTTTGGTGGCTCATGTTCTTTATGAGGGAATGGTAATGGCAGCATTGAGAAATTTTGAGAGTATTCCTGCTAAATGAATTGACTATATTACATCTATATTGCACTGTTTGTGTTGGAAACCAGACGTTTCCAACACAAATATATATTTATTTACTATCCAAACCCCCCAGTGTGATGCTACACTTGATTCCTGTGTGTTTATACTGAATGTCAGTGATGGTAAAAGAGTGGTAGTAATTAAATCAGTTTGCTTTGTTGAGTGTTTTGCCTCCTGTGCATCTAACCTTCATCCATGAATAGGTTTAATCTTAGACAAAAAAGATTCTCAAAGCAATGTCTCATGCATCAAGCAGAGCATTCATAACCATTTTATGTAATAACATTCTGTGAGGGAGTTTATTGAAGCAGACAATTCAGATTCTGAGTGTCTCCAGAATGGAGTGTTTCACATCGAAACCACTCTGATTGAAGTAGTTTACACCTTCACCATTTCGAAACCACTTTGGAAGAGTCGAAACGGGTGAAAGAGAGGAGTATATTAATTCTGTCATTTGTCATAGCCATGAACAGATTGAATAATAATGACAATGCACCGTATAGATAATATACTATATTTATAGAATATTTGACCTCTTTTAAATTAAATTAAATCCAAAACATTGGCTTTTCAGTATTTCAGGTATTCTGCAGAATACCAATGCTGTTAAGGCAATCTAGGCCTCAGAGAAAGTTTATTTACTTCTGTAATTTTAGGTCATTTTAGGTCATTTTCTTCAGTAGAATCATGTTAGCCTATGAAATGCAGGTCTACACTCATCTCCTTAACTTTTGGCTTGGAACAATAGGGTTGCATTTCTAAAATGCCAAAGAGAAAATGATCAAATCAGGATGTTTTTTCTTTGTGGTACCTAGATATATTTAGCTAAGCAGGCTAGGAGAAGGAGCTGCATTAAAGTCCTACAAGGATGGATTAACCAATGACATAACTTGGAAGAGGAATCAACTAGTCATGTTCCTTATAGGACCAATTACGCAAGAGAAACTTCACTATAGGCTTTGATATATAGTTACGATACCTTTATTCTCTACAGTTTTACAGTCTGCCTTGATGATTTGAATGGGTTTGTTCATCATTCTGTACATATCTGTCATTTCCATATGTGTATTTACAGCTTCTTTGTCTCCTACTTAGGATGTAAAGATTGAGGGCTAGAGTCATACTTCCATTTTATTCATTTATCTGCAGTTAGACTGGTTTAAATAGTTGTTTACAGTGATTTCAGACCTGTAAATGCTGGGATGAGCTGGAATGGTTTGCGTATGGGCAGGATTAGCTAGTTTAATCCATAGATAGTGTTACTTGCTTTACGCCTGCTTTTTCAGCACCACCCCCACATTAATAATTATTTTTTAAAGGCTTCTTGATTTTATGTGAGTGTGTGTCCTGGAGTGCAAGCCTGTTCTCCCTTCTGTCATCCATTACAGCTGCCCCACATTGACCTTGAGACGCTGCAGCAACTAATTTCTCACTCAAATGTTACACGCATCTGCAGGTCATACAGAGAGTTTTTGTGCATGCATTTTGTCAGTTTTACTAGAATTTCTCTGGGACGTTTTCGTCTAGTCCACATCCTGTCTTACCAGATTCACACTAGTGATGGGTATGTTAGGATATGACCTATACTGGTTGGTCTTGTTGATACTACTTAATAGGTTGGGGCAAAAAATGACAATGTCACAAGAAAAGATGTGAGAAGAATCAGCAGTTTAAAACGGTCTGCTGAGTTTCCTGTATAAATAATGAACAAAAAGCAAATATCTGGTCAACAGACATCTGGTGGTTAAATGCTGTAAGTCACTCCTGTCCCTTCCACTTATCCTGTCTAGTCAGATATGTCTGAATGTATTCACGCTGTAGAAATACTGATAGCAGTGATTAGGGCTTTCACCCTGCAATCAGAATTCGTGGGTTCCTCTGAGGTCCTCTGAGGTACCCTGAGCCAAGAGACCGTCTCCACACACTGCTCCCCGGGTGAATTTCACTCAGTTTGTCCAAGAGCGTTTTCATATTATAGTATTGACCTGCCAGGATACTTATCCCTACTCAACCTGCCTGGAGGAGGACACTTAACTGCCCATTCTGCTCCATTAGTGATTTGGACAGGGAGTGGCTACCTCTACTTAACGGTTGTTTTTACAGCCTTCACCTTCTGTAAAATTAATTCTACTAGTCACCTTAGTCTTTTTAACACCAGGTCTCATAAAAATTGACATGATGGGGTGGATAAAAAGCAGAGTTTGCAAAGTCATGTGTGGAGGCCCCAGTCAGAGATGCAAAGTGGAACATTTAGTGCTTGTAGTGCTTCTTGCTGTCAGAACTCAACCACTCCTGATTCTCTGTCCGTAAAAGCCTTCAGATTGCATTCATTTAAGATTTGCTTTGACAAGTGCTGATTGAATAGGTGAGGTGTTGGGTGGATTTTCTTCTGTGTTATTCAGTCAGGGGACTCTGGAGGGTATAACTTCTGGGGCCTCATGCACTTGCATGGAGGTGAAGACCGCAAGTGTTTATAGTCCTTTATACGCTGTTGGAAGAAGCAAGACGCACTCTTGGAAGGGTTTACTTGTTTCCTGTGGCCAATATAAAGTGGCACCCTGCATACAAATCTGCGTTGTAACTTCAGTGAAGAATGACAGTTTGAGAAAAATCAATTGAACAGCATTAAAAATGGTAAAAATACTTGATCAATGTACTTAGTAACACATACAACTGCAGTGGACCTTTTTAGAATGTCAAGCATCTATATATCAGCATAAGAACTGAACTTCGTTTGGCAATTTCCTGCCTTCATTGGTCTAAAATAATAGAGATTTTGATGGAGAAACATTGGTAAAAGTGAGAATGCGTTTCGTGTGAAGCCCCACCACATGTATCATAATATTAATGCATCATCACTGAACAGCATAACACAATTAGAAAAACATTGATTAACAATTCTATTTTGAGCAAAATCAGTGCAGTAACAAGATGGTGACAAAATGTTTATACTGCATGTATCTATTTGTTAATCACAGCCCTGATTCTGTAATAGAAGGCATGTGAGTACTCACTCTATGGCCTGGTCTGGATATAGAGCTCCTGTTATTGCTAGCATGCAGGAAATGAGTCTGAGTGTCCAGGTTTTGTCACCTTGCTGCACTAATTCCTTTGGGTTCCGTAAACCCATCTGTTCACCGGGGAAATTGCATTGTTTGTTTTGCGTCGACACCCTAAACCTGTTCACGGACAGTCCGGCTCAGGAGCTTCTGCTCATTGAAAACAATATAGATGTGTGTTGCTACTACCATTTCATCAAGTTTTAATCATTTGTAAACAGATGATGCCAGTCATCCTACTGATGAGGTTATGTAACCATTGGTACTGGAGGCTTTGTGTTACATCTGCTCTCTATACACTGCCGAGTCCCCCCTGTGAATGTGGTGTGGGAGCAAAAAATGAGCTCATCACAATGTTTTGAGCTCCTATTATGCATCTGCACTCGAGTCAGCTGTGCAAACACATCTAGGCTTGCAGGAACTTCATATAGTGCCCTTGCTTGAAGGCTGGACACATTTGTGGTTTCTCGTAGTTAGGGAAGGGTAAGACACACCCTAATGGCGGCATAAAACATTTAGCAGCCTTCTATGTAGCTAGTTCAGCAGGTTTAAGGTCAGCGTTCTTTTGACCAATTTTTTGTTGAAATGTGAAAAGTGAATTTTAATAACCAGATCTGAGGTTTGCCCAGAGGGCATTGCCACTTTTGTAATTGCAAGTCTTTCAGTTAATGACTTGTATATACAAGTCACAATTGAACTCATTGGGGATACATTAATCATACTGAAGAACATGAATGACTCACAGTGAGAGCTAACCAGCCTATGGTACAGCTGCCGCATGATGGGGGTTTTACCTAATTAAACCTGCCATGGTGGGTCCGTATACACCCACATGTATTAAAATCGCGAATTGTTGGATCTCCGTTACCTGGTTCTGGATGAAGCACTTTGAAAAATGGATTGGATAGGGGTCATTTTGTTGATTATTTTGTTGTTGCAGTAAAGATTTTATCATATTTAATGTTTTGGGAACATATTATGGGGTGGGAGTGTATATGTATGTGTGCAGTAAGATGTGTTTTCTTCACCTTTACATGCAAGGCAATATTATAACTAGCCCTATGTTTAATCATCAGGAGCTCCCTTTCAACAGGAGAAGCATCCTTCCAGTTTAGCATTGTGGGGAACTGGCACTGACTAAATTGGGGAAAAACTTGCAGATTGCTTGTATTGCTTGCAGAGTGCTTGTATTAGAAAAATATTAATCTTGCTCATATATTTAAAATATTAGGATATAACTAGAATGCTGGGTTGTGCCCTGTTTTCCTTAAGTGGAGAAAGTTCAGTGATAGTTCTGACCCCACTTGTCAGGCAGACTTATCAGATTCTTGCTGAGGGTTATCTGTAGTTCCGTACATCTACCACCTCCAGAATGTGGTCACAGAAGGAGTGTTCATTTGTCAGAAGAATTGGAGACTTTGTTTTCTTAGATTAAAGAAGATATTCCTTGATCATATGTTCGACCCCTTGCAGATCTGGTGGTATGGTGCACTGCAGGGTGAGTCTTTAGCTCTAAACAGGGTTCTTTGAGTGTTCCTCTGTTCCTGGACTCACTGTCTCAAGGGCTGTGGCAGTGCAGTCTCTTGAAAGCCTTCAGCTCAGTGTTTTGTCAGATCAATCACATGATGGCCTGCTTTGAACATTTTGGCTTGAGATCATTTTCCTTGGGCCTTCTCCAAGTTACAGGTCTCATGACCTTAAATTTGCGTATTCACACCTCTAAGGGTGGGGTTTTAAGGACAGTCATGTAAAATATTTGGGTGTTAGTTACAGAGGTGGGTGTGGTTGATGCTCTGGGTGTATATTTACTATGGTGATAAATGGGATTAATTGCTCTGAAGAAAGTTTGTTTGATTTTGAGCCAAGCTCAGTCCCAACTTTAAATGAATATAGAAACAGGTCATTCGTCAAAGGGCAGAGATGTGCTTGTTTTGACCTAAGAATGTGTCTGACTCTCCATCTGCTTCTCTTTGTCTTTACCCAGGTTTACCTCTGTGCTCTGACCCATGGTGGGGGAGGTAGCCGATGGAAGACACATCCTTCAAGCAGCCAACCATGGTCTCCAGACTGCCCAAGTTTGGCTCTCGTGCCCCGGCTGCAACCAGCTCCATCCCCAATGGCTCTACCTTGCCTGTTTCTACTGTAGGGAGTAAAGGGTTACCTGTTGGAAAGCAGAATGGGGTCATTCGGCTTCCCCCTTCTCTTTCTGTGAAGTGGAGGAAGGGGAAGGAGGATGGTGGAGAGAAGGGTTCAGATACTGGGGATGAGGCTCAAGTGGGTCTCCACTCCCAACAGCAGCCACACTCCGCTGTAATGGTTAAAGAGATGGCAAAGCCCTCCGCTGCCCAGGTGGGTAAGGCTCGACGTTCCATCCCCACTGCAGCCAGCACCAATCCAAGGACTCTCCCTCAGTCCACTAGGACTAATCCACGTACTGCTGCCCCCAAACACCCGACTCCCAATCAGCCCCTGCATAATCGTCGGACTGGCGTGAATGGCGTCTCCTCAGGCATTGCAAAACCTGGCTTGGGTTCTTCTTCATCTCCCCTGTCGCAGTCCAGCGACAGTCTCAAGTCCCTGTCTGTAGAGAATGTGGTTCGCTCCCATAGCTTTAGCTATTTGAAGAGCCCTTCAACTCCTGCCTGTCCACCCTTAACTCGCTCTTTTTCCTTTAACAGGGCAGCGGAGATTGCCAAGGAGTTGCCTAGGCCACTGGCACAGTCCCCGCTAGCCAGGTCTCCTGTGACTCAGCCCTCACTGGTGTTAGCTAGTGAGAGAGGAGGTAGTTTCAGTGTAGCAAAGCCTTCAGGTAAAACTAGTACCAGCTGCTCCTTACCTTCCACCTCCCTAAAGAAATCCCTTCTGCCCAATTGCTCTGGCGGCAAGCCGTCAGCCATTAGCTACAAGCTAATGCGGCCGTCTCTCATAAAGCAGCCCCGTGCAGCACAGCCAGCCAAGATCCAGGTAAAAGTGGAGTTGACGGAGGGGAGTGGTGACAATCTAGCAGCAGCTCTGCCCACATCAGAACTGTCCAACGCGGAAAGCACTGGAAACACTCCAGATGAATCCAAGGAAGCCGACGGCATCCAGGGTTTTTCTCTGGAAGTCCCGGAGGACATGTCTCTTTCCTCCACATCATCTTTGGAGCGCAATGATGTGAGTGAAGAGTACATGGATGACTTTGATGACCTTGGCAATGGAGGTGGGATCCAGCTGCTGCCCACTCACGAGGGAGGGAATGACCTGTCTGGCCTCTGTGAGAATGAAACTGCATTTGTCAGTCAGGAGGGGTCCTCAGTATCCAGTCTGCACAGCTTCCTGTCAGAGACAGTGGACTGGGCTGAAATGGGCCTTACAGGTATGTCTGATTATACCAAATTTTGCAACGTGCCCTCCTACAACCAACATAACTTACAGTGTATTGTAATGTCTTGTGTAGGTTGCCAGGAACGTATAGACGTCTCGTCTCACTGTGTGATACGGAAAGGGTCTGTTGGGGGAGATCACCCGCATGGCTCCTCACTTGACCTCTCTCCTTCAGACAGCTCTGGTGGGACCTACATGTGGGACGAAGAGGTTCTAGAGCCTCTTAGAGGAGGACAACATGGCTGTGGGAGTTATGACTCTGACCTTAACAGCATGGTGAGCTGGGTTCCACTGGCACATAAAGACACACTGAGACATATGCAACTAGTTACAATTGTATGCCAAGGTTTGTTGATTTATTAAGATAAAAATAAGCATACATGCTCTACAGAATATTCTTCTACAGATCTAAATACACAGCTTGAAATAATATAAAAAAGTGGACTGATATCACTTTGCTCTATTTTTTCACCACTTATTCTTTCCACATTCTGACCAGCGGCATTAACAGAATACTGGAAGAGCTTTACTAGTGTTTTTCAGCACCCAGTGTAGGCTGCCTTTCAGTCACATGTCAGCTTCCTATGGGGCAATGGAACCAGATGTCGGCCTCGAAAAGCTTTCTCATAGAAAGTTCTTTCATGAAATGGCTATGAATGCCTTGTCTGATGCCTGAGACATTGTTTTGCCAGAGTTTTGAGACGCTTCGTCTCCTAAAACTAGAAAGATTCACGGAGACGAGGTACATGCAGTGCACAGTAAGTAAAAATAGTCCCCAAGATTTAGATTTGCCACTATTTTACCATCACCAGCATTCCATATAAACCCTCAGAAGACAGGTGCAGCTTTACTGGGGGCCGATAGTAAACAAAATGGCTAAATTGGTGTTAGGCAGGTATGGCTCCGTTCTCTACCACTGTAAAGAATTCGTCATGTTTCTTTAAAGTTAATTATTTCACACCAGACCCATTCTGTAGGATTTCATTTCCATTCCATTTGATGTTCGATGAGCCTCTACTTAGCTTCAGTGAAAACACACAGTCCTGTAAGGCAGCATTTTCTGCTGAGCCACAGAGCCTCTGCTGCTGGATCTGCGCCATTGATCGTGCCCTTTGAGGAGACGCCCTTCTATTAGTGCCCTGATTGGCTGCTCACTGTGGTGATTCCCTGTCCTTACCACATCAGCCAATCAGAATGCTTGCTGTATGCCCAGTCAAGAGGCAGAGCTGTGAGATTAAATGCGGGAATGACGGTGCAGTTATTGCTCTGTGTGGCCTTATAGTGTGGGTTTATCTCCTGTTATCGATGAAAACAAAGCTCTGTCACTTTTTATTTACATCTGGGTGTCCGACTTGGTTTTGTATCTGGTCTTATATGTAAATGGTTTGATCTGGGCTTGTTGACATTTAGCTTATTGGGAGTAGGACAACTGGTCTAGGATGGCTTCACTGATGGGAGCAGATGAGGAGGTTCCTGAATAATGGCCCTGGTGCATAATGCTGTATCTCCCGAGTATCCTGTCATGGTTGAAAACAGTTTGCTTATGTGTGATCCTGTAGCATTGAGAACAGCAGCGTCTCCTGAATTAGGCCATGTCCTTTAGCGATAAACCCATTTGGATTGCTTAAATTGCATTAGTGGAAAATCAGATGTGTTTTTGATGGGTTGGCCTGTTTAATGGTAATTTTCCTCATTGTTTTTGATTTGCTTCATATTCTGTCGTTTCATGGGTGATGTACTTTAAAGGAAGAGTGATTTCCATGCTGGAATGTTATTTTCTTTGAGAAATAAAAAAGAAAATATCTAAAGGAACAGCTGAATAAGCGGTGTGAGGGAGCCATCTAGTGGATGTTTGATGCAATGGCATGATGGGCCCCAGAAAAATGCCGTGTCATGCACTCCATCTACAGTGTTTCGGGAACAGTGACCAGTGAAGTGTTTATATTGCAGGTTCTGGAAAATGGGTGAAATGACCCCGAGAACAATGCCCTGAACTGTTAAACCCTACTGCTATAGCATGTATAGGATGATGAACAGACCTACACACAGTTAGGAGAAATAAACAGAAACAGAAATTAACTAAAAAAAAAACTATTATTATAATCAAATGTATGTCTCACTCATAATACAGCTATTACATTTTTTTAAAGAATTCAAACACCACATTACTATATTTATACAAAGACAAAAATACAAATCGCTCTTGTGACTAAATAATTGCCCCTAGTTATTCAAGCAGTAAATTAGGCATATTTAATTAACTGTGAGATTCAGCTGACTGAACACAGCCATGTTTGAAAGTTGCTAGCTATGTGGAATAAAATCTTTACTCATACTTAATTTCACCGTCACAGTAATGTCAGCCTGTGACCAAAAAAAAAAATCTAAAACTGAAGAAAGGCTTTTGACCTTTTGTTTAGTCTAGAAAGAGTTTCAAAACCGTTTTTACGTTTCTTAGACATCACAGAACCAAAATGAGAGCCTTTACAAACTGAGCACCCTAGGAACATTAGTGAATTTTCTCAGGGGTGGGAAACTATCCTCAGGGTCATCAGATGTTTTAGAACATCTAACGAACTTCAGGCCTCTCTAGCTTTAGCCAAGGTTAATGACTCCATGGTAAGAAAATGAATGGGCAAAAGTGACTTACATGGGAAATCAGAAAAGTGGACAACACCACGGACCAAAAGCCTCATCAGTGCTGGTCTATTAGCATAAAAGCACCTGGACAACCCCTGAGCCTCTTGCGTTGAGGTTCTGTGGACAGCTCACTCTGATATGTCCTTTATATCTGGTGTAATTCGAATACTGCCATTCACAATAACACTTAACCATAAACGTCAAATAGGTATTATAAATATTAAAGTGGATTGATTAGGATATTTTGATTGGTTTGGTATGTCTGTCTGATTATTGGTTTGATTACTTAAATACTACTAACCACAGCAGTGAGTTAGGCCTGAAATTTGGAAGAGTGGAAAGCGATCTTGTTTGAGGATAATGTGGCAGAAATGATTGAAGTTGCCTGATGTCGGTGACCCTGGGTTTATTAGTATTAACAACATTTTCATAGTTAATTTTTTGGTGTTTTTAATTTTTTTACCGGTGGCATTGTTATAGCAAAAGGGCAATAAAATAAAACCTTAAACACTGGGAAGACCAATATAAACAAAAACAAATATAATGAAAATATATGAAAAATTTTTATATATTATATAGAACATATAGAGGAGCATCCAAACTGAGTTTATTTTATTACTGCATCGAAGCGTACCATATATAAGCATGTTTAATAAATATATATAATGCATGTGTATGCTCCTGTATGCTTTAGATAGCTTCCTGCGAACACCTGATCTCAGGGATCTTAGGGTTAAATGTATAAATATTTTTGTAATCAATCTGTAGGGTTTTCAAACAACCCAAACATTATGCCGGAATAGTGCTAAAAAGATGTGCATTATTCTGGCCAGTAGGGGGCAGTGACAGCCTGTTGAAAACATGCTGCTCGCTGACTCACTGAAGATGGAGGGGCTCCTGGAAACCCAGGCAGGAAGCGTCTGTGAGTGATGCAGCTTCCGCGTCTGTCACACCCACACACCGACAGCACTGCTGTACTTTGCAGAGTCACCTCGCTGCTGTTCTGCCCCGCAGTCTGCTGGCATTGTAACTCAGCCCAGCCACGTCTGGCTCTAGACCTGTAGCTTGCTAATGGTCACGATAATTGTGCTGTTAAGGATTTCGGCAGCATTCAGCAGGGGCAGCATTCAGTCTAGGTCGAGTAAAATGTTCAGTTGGTAAATAGACACAAGTTAATGCTTCTAAGTGTTACTGAAGGGGAATTTCACAGTTGTTTTTTTTTTCAAAAATCTCATTATGCAGTCAATAGAATGGTTCAGTGTGGGTTTGATGTGAAAGGCTCTGTTCAGAATTGCCCATGGTGGCACTTAATGGAATAAGACATCTGCCTCTCCTTTGCAGAATGTTATTACATGTAATGGTTATGAATGCTTTCTAATGCCTGATACATCGTTTTAGTGCATTTTTGAGAAGCTTTTGGTCTAAAACTAAACACATTTATGTGTGTGGGGGTTACATACTGGATGTTGTGATGCAAAATAGAGCCCAGAGAAAACGGATTTGGTTCATATAAACATTCCATATAAACACTCGGAGTTGTGTAGCTTCACTGGAGGTGGATAGTAAATGAAACAGCTTTTTTTGTGTTGGTGATGTGACATCCAGCTTCATTCACTGCCAGTGTAAAGAATTATTTCACACCAAATCCACTCCCAAAGCATTTACCTCTTGTTCCATTAATCATGCAGACATTGGTGGAATGTTCTCAAACTCAAATCTTCTCATATCTCTGATAACCTAAAATAAGAAAAAATAATTCAAATTGCCAAGCCAAAACAAGAAGCGTGATGGATCTGATCTGATTCATTTTTGGAGATAATATGCCCTGTCTGATGTGTAGGACACAACTTTGGCATTCTTTCTCTGTGCACGGCAGACTTCCCAGTCTAATTTATGGGTAGAAAAATTGAGTTTCAAGCATATCAATCAGTGAGAGTGTGCCGTCCTGAAGATAAATCTCCATGCAGCCAGCAGAGATGACACAGCAAACCACTAGGGGGCAGTGTTGGTCCACAGGGGTTGACTGAGAAGAGTGGGTTGTCTGCAGGGACACAGTGAGACGGCCGGGCACCACACATGGCTTTATTCATCTCTCTCTGTCTGTCTCCCATGGGTCCTGCCTCTTTCCCTGCCGAAATCACTCCGGCTCCTTCGGCTCCGTCTAATCATCTCGGCTGTTAGAGCAGAGAATATGCAGGCGGGGCCCGTTGCCCCAGGGATGCCCACTGTTGTTGTTGCCTGCTGAACCTTTCAGTAATGTGGGTTTCTGTGCACCAGGCCACCACAACCCCTACCTGGCAAATGTGCTGTCTTCTTCAGGGCCCTTTTTTTCCCGGTGGACAGAGCATCCCAGGATTAACAAGGAACTTTCGGTTTCGGGTGCCTTAGGACCAAACGCTGGCCTTTTACCCGCGTCATGTAATTATTCCATCACTGGACCTCATTAGAGACAGAAACTCTGCTGGCCCTTTTAGACACTCCCTCTACTGCTCTCCAATCCCCCTGCTGTCTGTTTGTTTCCTGTCTGACGCTGTTCATTAGCTGATGAGATGAGGTGGACCCTTAAGTCCCTTTGTCGGAGTCATTAGGATGAGCTGGAGCCGCCCGCAGTATCCATGGTACAATGAAGGCATTTGCAGGGCGCTTGGGACCTGCTAGAGCTGAGAAAATGGCATTGCGGCGCAATGATATTAAAGGCACCGCATTTAGTTGGAGGAAGCGGTAATGCCATTTGGGTGAAAATGTGCCTTCAGTGTTGTTTCCTGTCCCTGCATGCAGAGCATAGGAGAAGCTGGAGCCCTTTGTTCATTTTCACAACATAATGGAGCTAGAAGGAGGCCAGGAGAGAGTAGGCTTTATTAAGAGCCCCTGCCTGATCTTATCAGGGTAAGGAGCTCATGCAGTGCTCTGGAAATCAAGGAGGTGTTTGGGGTTTTTAGTAAAGCCAAACTCAGGCAGTTGGATTGGACAGTGTTGTGCCAGTGGTCCTGTGGAGTTCTGACACACTGCAGATTTACTCCAGCGGAGGACGCGGCTGCAGATCTAATCTCGATCTGACCTTTGCCTCTATTTCACTGATCACTACTGACAATTTCATTACCGCGGAGCTTTCTTAGTGTTCCCCACCGCAGTCGCCATTCGCAGCCACTCACAAAAACTCAGGCTGAGCCAGAAGCAGATGCAGTGAGCTTTGAAAGCATTGGTGGATTCTTGTACTGCTCTTCCATTTGCATATCTTGTTTTCTATCATTTCCACCTTGGGTCCCACCCATTCTCTCAATTTTCTCCTACTGCTGCCATGTAGAAGATCAGGAGTTGGTGCTAGGATTCCATGGTGCTTGGGCTTTCCAATGCCTTTGTTGGATCCGTGATGCCCAGGTTTACACTTATAATTCAAATAATAATTTAATTTACCAGGGATAACTCTGGTAAATTAAATCATCATTTATTATTTTACACATTCAAAGTCATTTTCATTCAGAGGGTCAGTAGTTGTCTTCATGCTGGACCCCATAAGATGTGTAAGCCATGTTACTGCTCCCTACCTTACATCACCACAGTCACCCTGCATAACCAGGATGAACCCGTGTAAACCCCTCTAGGACAGTAGTGATATGAAGGTGTGAAAAGATTCAGACTAGTGCAGTCGGGGATGTTCACAGAAAAAGGTAGCGCTGGGCATTGTATAATACATACGCTGGTTCACCACTTCTGGAGTCATGTAATTATACTGATTTCATCTTAGTGCTATTAGTGGGAAAAAGAAACAGCAACAGTGAAAGAATACTTAATATAAACACTGATATAAAATTAGCTGATTTAATTTAGGGATATAACAACATTTTTTGTGGTTTCTGATACTATACCAATTGCAGTAAGATTTCAATGTTGCCCTTTTGTGGTTCTATGCAATTCTGCATAAGCATAAAGAACATCTTTGAGGTTTCCAGAAACTCCACACATAGATGTCAGCATGTGTTCGGTATTGTTTTAGTACTCTGTGTTTGTGACTTTTGTAACTATATTAATACTGACTTAAAGATTCTTTGGAAAATATCCTGGTGTTCATTTTGATCAGTTCCACCCTGCACTGTCTTTAGATCCGCTGCCTTGTAGCCCTGCAGAGCAGTGTTGGCTCTAAACTTTCCTTCCCCTCATTAAGTCGTCGCTTTTGTCGTGCAAAGTGGCGAAGCTACCTACAGTATTGCCGCTCTAACGCCATTGGACGTTGTCCCCTCTGGGTTTATTTTTTCGTCTCTCTCTCTCTCTCTCTCTCTCTCTCTCTCTCTCTCTCTCTCTCTCTTTCTC
>JBBMFX010000101.1:25061239-25075864 GCA_037832545.1 Rhabdalestes septentrionalis | reverse complement strand
GAGAGAGTGTGTGTGCGAGCGAGAGAGTGAGAGTGTGGGCGGGAGAGAGTGTGTGTGCGTGAGAGAGTGGGTGTGCGAGAGAGAGTGTGTGTGCGAGAGAGAGAGTGAGAGTGTGTGTGCGTGAGAGAGTGTGTGTGCGTGAGAGAGTGTGTGTGCGAGAGAGAGTGTGTGTGCGTGAGAGTGTGTGTGCGTGAGAGAGAGTGTGTGTGAGAGAGCGAATGAGTTTTTCCTATGATATGAATCTCCAGAGTCTGCTACCACACTGAGTTATTATCTCTTATTAGTGCTCATATCTTCTTCAGCTCGCAGATCAAGGCAGCCAGGCTTTTGTCTCTCTGATCATAAAGCGCACCGTAGATTTGCAGTGGATTTAGTGGAAGATTACATGGGCCCACTCTTCCACTATGCTGAATGCTCTGTGTGTGTGTACTCTGCTCTCTCAGGTCTTGTTCACACATCCTCTTTTCCCCATCTACACAAAATAATGCTGTTCTCTGTCCACCGAATCACAGTGAGCTGTTTGGAAAATGTCAAATTTTGATGTCCGATACCTTGAACAGAAATGTGTTGCAGAAAATATGGAGTAAGAAGTCGCAGAGTGGGTGTATTGAGAGCGACCACACGAGTATGGGTTTAAAAAAACGCAAGAATGACAAAACTGGAACCAACAAAGACCAGGTTTTCAGCGAGCTATCAAGTAGAAATGGTTTTGGTCCTCTAAATCATTTTTAGATTTTTTGAGTGAATGGGATCTGTAATTGGCCTTTTCAGCATGGATGGAAAAATGTACCCGAGACACTGTATTTAAATATAGTCACGAAAAATCCCTTCAAGAGGAAGTCTCAGATGCATTCAAACCACGTTATATAAGCATTAACAGTTTCTCCAAGACACATTTGAAACGAATTGTCTCTTAGTACTCACAGCACCCTCTGTTCTGCTGATCGAAGGGGAATTTACGTTTATCTCCTGACGTGATTTCTTCCTCTGAGGTTAATTATCATTTGGCATACTGTACAGGGCGAGCTGGTCAGCACAATAAAACTCTAGTTTGGTTAAACTTCACCTCACATTTTTTAAAATGCACATAGTTTAGGACGCCGGTGGCACATGAGGATCATTATTTTAAACCGTATCTGAACTCTGACTGTGTCGCTGTCATATTTGCCAGTGATCAGACAGCCTAGCTGACTGGAGATGCAATTGACTTCTGAGTGTAAATGCACATGGCTAAAATCTTAGAATACAGGCCACATGAATTGACCAGGTATTAAAGGGTTCTATGACTTAACAGCTAGTTTCCTATAGTATCTTACTAGAACATGCAAAGGTGTCAATCTCCTCTTTACTGATGACTGTTCACACAAATATGCTCTCTGAGACCTGGGTGATACCGCTGATGTGTGTGATGTGTGGACAGGGGTTTTATTCTTTCTCTGACACATTATTTTTTCATTTGTCACTGCTTCTTGCTGTAGATGTCGATGGAATGTCCCATTATGAGCGCTCGGAAAGGACTTACTGGCCGGGGCAGAGGCGGAAACTGCAGCAGTTCTGGGGGAGGACGGAGCAGCATCACAATAACAACAGGTCAGTTTCTGCATTGTGGTTTGAGGTTCTGCAATCTGGAAGGGAGCTCAGAATTCATTCTGCTTTTGTACCTGGAGATATCTGTGAGTGAAACACTGTGGGGTGGGCTGAACTTATCACTGTGATGGGTGTGGGAGATGGATGTAGGAGGTGAAACATTATGGTTAATATTGTTTTCCCCCCACCCTCTGGTGCTTGGGTGTTTCGGTGTTTAGCATGAACATGAATTTTTGACTCTGGTAAGAAAACCATAGTGTGAGGCGACAGTTCAGGTGTGAAGTAAAGAAACGATTTGTCAAACGTGAAAGCACCAGTGTGAACAGCACCAAATTCTTTCTCTGCATTTAACCCCTTCACCAAGTAAAGCAGTGTGTGGCCAGGAATGCTGCACCTGGGGAGCAGTGTTTGGTGACGGTGCTACTAGCAGTCCTGGGATTTGACCCCATGGCCTTCTGATCGCAGCTAGGCCACCATCTGTTATCTTTTTACTGAAGCAATTTAATTGTAATGATTGTAATAATTTGGTATTTTTAGACAATATTCACACAGTTCAGTGTTTTTTATATTTCGCACTAATAGAAAACACATACATTAAACACATAACACTTATATAACATATACATACATGAAATAACTGCACTTTTTGTCCACATAACTAGGATCATTTCTTTGACAAATATTCAGAATATTCCTCATTTTGTTATATTATTAATATATATATAATTATATTATTGAACGATCATAATATTTCATAATAAATTCCATATATTTTTTCATTTCAGTTTCTATGCATATAGGAATAGAATGACAGGACAAAAGAGGCTGCACAGATTGCCAGTCCTTCACAGGAAACACTGGAATGAAGTTCATCAGTAAAATAAGTGTTCCATATTTAAAAAGGCTATAAAACTTATATTATTTTAATGATCACTGTTATGATGATTCACCTGTCACTCTCTAAAATCATGTCATGGCACAACCGCCCTGTTCCTTTTCGGTTTAAACCCTGTCCGAGTGAGTGTGGGCGTACCTTCCTGTCATCCGCTGGCCTGTGAAGGTGACTCTTGGTCGTCATCTGGAGCTCGTTCCAGTAAAGGAAGCCCCTGAATGCTGAGTGTCGGGTCACTAGCTCCCTGCAGCACACTCTAGGCTTTCGCTTTGTGTCTCAGCCTTCTGTTCTGTCTCCATTTCATAGCAAGGAGACACATCCAGTTCTCTTCTCCATCTCTGCGTGCGTCTCCAGCCTCAGCGAACACGATGCAATCTGACTGACCCCTGCGGGAGAATTGCGGTCCCTCACTTCTATCACACGCCATCACCTCCCTGAGCGCACTATCACCTCATGCGTCACACACTCTGCCACTGTGAACAGCCGCGGCCCTGAAGGCCTGTCACACTGCACTTCCATCTCCCTTCAGTCCATCCCCCATTGTACGGAGCAATGTGTACACATGACCGAGAAGCCCCAGCGTAATCCAGAGGTCACATGTGCACAACATGTACCTGCCTGAGTGAATGCTGGAAAATTTATTTGACAAAACTACCAACACGACTGTTCAGGTGTTCGTGACACTGCGTCATGAAAAGGAGAATGTAGGCCAAAACATCACCAAGGTTTAATAAGGCTGGAAGGTTCCAACATTTTGCCTGTATTTAAGATAACAGAGGTAAACACATTGTTGGAAAGTGGGTGGAAGTGCAATAATAAACACAATAAAAGTAACATCAGTAATAATAATAAAAAAAATGTTCCCCCTTATTTTCACTTAACCCAAGGGGTCCCATTCGAAGTAACAAGGCTGCCTAAATCCTCTGCAAGTTTCAGAGTGTGATACCTATTTGGACAGATGCCTTCTTTTTTTACTTTGACGTGTCAGGTGCCATCATGGGGGGTGCAGAGTCTATATAGTAGAGAAAAAGAGGGCTGTTTTATTAACTGAACTTGAGATTTCAGATAGCTGTTAGCCTTTGCAATCTGGAGAGACGCAGTATTTGTAGTGTAGACATCCTTAAGGCAACTATATTTGAACGCTTGCAAGGTGTATCAGGTCATTAACTCTTACATTTCAAAATGAGCAGAATCCCGAGTGTTACATGTCAATTAGTTTTACATTTCTCTTTAGTTCTTGGCAGATTGATGAGTGATGTGGTTATCCTGACTGTTCACAGCAGCTGTAGAGAACACCACTGCACCTTTCACGCAAAACTAAAGGTGGGCTTCACCGTCCAGGCTTGAACGGCACTGCTATTGCAAAGAAATAACATGTTCTCCGGAAAATGCTTTGAACAGTTGTCGCAGAGTCACTTTCATTTTTTGTTGGAAATTTTAGTAAATGCAACTGCGGACATGTATAGTATGTCAGACACACCAGGGTCCTGTTACATTCGGTGTGATATGAACACAAAGCTCCACAACAAGAACATCAAATCAGCAGGTAAACTTGGTGGTGATAGTGTCCTGATAGAGACGCTGTCCTGCTTCAGGACCTAGAAGTTTTGAATCAATTATCCCTGAATTCTGCCTGCTATCAGAAAGTTCTGTAGGAGGAATTCCAGTCATCAGTTTTTGGTCTGAAGCCCAGGCACAGATGGGCTATGCAACAAGAGAACCGTCTGAAGCACAAAAGGTGCTTTAAAAAAAACTGAGCTGCCCAGAGGCCAAGTCAATGGGAATCTCATTGAGATGCTTTGGCAGGACCTTAAATGAACTGATCATTTTTGAAAGCCCCCACTGTATGTGAATGAAAGCATCACTGCAGAGAGGAGTGTGGAGGAATTCTTCTGTGGCGAAGTAAAAGCCTGATCTCCAGTTCTTGGAAGCATTGCAAGTTGCTGAAGAATGCACAAACAGTTACATTTAGGAGGCTTTACTTTTTCACATAGATGTGGCTATGCCTCTTCTCTAAATGATTTAAAATATGTTTAATGTTTCCTTTAGTTTTCTTCTCATATAACATATAACAGAGTCATATACTATTTAGCATGAGGAAAGTATAAGGATAGATAAAATCATAACAACAAAAAAAAGGTGTTTGACATTTATTTCCCCCTTTTATATGTTGGACTCCTGCCCACTTGGTATTGGGTTTGTTTGTATTCTGATATTCTGAATATTGCGAATCTGCTACAGGTATTGCTATGATGTAAAAAAAAAAAAGGTTCAGAGTAGAGTTTTTGCTGAAGCAGGAATAGGAATGGAATAACTAAAAATATGCACAGCAGATTTTTGGAAATCATGGTTAATCTCTGGCTTTATTTTTCATGACGGGATTGCTGACTGTGTGTCCCCTTCTCTGTATCCTCTCCTGCCTCTCTCTGCCTGTTCGCTCTGCAGAGGTGGCGCTCAGCAGCCGTTTGACGACTGTCACCTGCAGGGCCTGGGGAGACAAGGGTCAGGACACACATCTCTGGATGAGCTGATGCTGAAGCACATGGCCCAAGACTGCTCGTCCGTCAAAGAACAGCTGCTTCAGCTGAGGAAACTGCTGCAGGTCACACACACACACACACACACACACACACACACACACACACACACACACAGAATAACTTTTACCTGCTATCAATCCACCTTTTATCTGGAGACATCTTTAAAGCCACAGTCGCCAAAACAGCCTCTTTACTTAAATGGATAAAGATCACATAGGTCTAATATAAACATCCTTAATGATGTTTCCAGGTGCCAAAGGGTAAAAAAACTAAACTGCTATACTTAGAAAATCTGCCTGTAGATTCCACATCAATCTGTCTGATTCTGTCCCTGCCTGAGTTAGAGAGGAGTGTCTGCAATGTTTGATCACAGACGTTGCCACATGTCAATATTGATGCAACCTCTGTGGTTGTCTCCTCCTCTGCTGTGGATGCACTGTTGCCTGGGGCTCTGTGTGTCACTAATGCATACTGGCTTGTTCTGTCAACAGCCCTGCTCTTTAAATTGATTTCCACGTTTTTTCTGACTACGCCAACTGCAGTGATTATAGGATTATGTCCCAGACGGTCTTTAAAACAGTGGGGAAGGAGTCGGCCTTAAGAAATTTCCGTTAAACACGCCCTGTGCTCGGGTGTACCAGACCGCTCGACCGATAATGGTATGCCCCTCACAAAGACAGCCCAGCAGGCCCTCCGGCATAAGCCAGATGAGCAGTGGCCATTGAGAAAAAGTGAGGAATGGAGGAGGGTGTGGAGGAGCTTGATGGATAGGACCATCTGTATCGTGCCTTCTCAGAGAAGAACTCAGCATCTTTGAACGTTTTCAAAGGCTTCGACCACTGAGGCATTAATGGTAGGTAGAGCCAGACAGAGGGGTGTGTAGCACCTACAAAGAGAAGCTGTGCAAGTTGCAGGTGAGCTGAGTGGTTTGAATTAATAAGCCAGATGGACGGGTAATGTCTCTGCCAATGTTTTTGTATCTGAACCGTTGAGGGGATGATGAGGAGAAATGAGCATAGCCAGTGTTTTATGAATTGAAATATGGTCCGAGTACGGCCAAGAGCAAAAACAAACAGACCTGCATGCAAAGCGTTCCTCGGGAAATCAATCACCTCATGGAATTTTCAAACCGCACCAGATTATTAAAACCGAACCTACATGAAGCTTTAATTACCGCAATGCATCCTGTTCGCAGTTTTTCCTCAGGCGTTTTTTCCGACATTCAAGATTCTGCTCATACCAAACACTTTAATTATTCAATTGACCTTCAGTCTTCTTGTAAGAATTAAACACGACAGAATGGAATTGCAGCCATTTTTGCTCTACTGTTGTTATTTATCACCGAAACCTGTCCCTTGATTCCCTCAGGTCCTTCAGTTCTGCTCTTGGAGATGCAGAACGCTTCTTCCATGCCTAGTTGACTAACCTGGAATGGCGTTATGTCCCTTTTTCTCTGCTTCACCATTCATTTTATGCGCATCTATTTTGCAAGCAGAATTGACTTTTCCAGACCTATCAATAGCGCTTGTCAATTCATTGCTTTCACACAGGCCTTCTAAGCATAATGCAGCTTCTTAGAATTCATGAGGCCTTGTAAAAAGTCTTATTCCCACCACCATGTTCAGAGGCACACGCCGCTTTTCAATTGGGCCCAAATCATATCGACTCTTCAGTCCGGATGAATGGCATCTTATGCGCCGCAATCAGAGGTGCAATTTTGAAGCAAGACACACAAAGCATCATCCTCCACCATTATGTTCTTTCATGAGTGGAAAAATGTCAATATTGTTGTAAGGAGCCACTGATTTCCTTACATATGTGAGGCTATGTGAGGGCAGAGTGGGAAACCAGTTGGTACTCTGTCTTTGTTTTCAGCAGAAGTCTTAATGCTCTGACCAGATCCTGAGCTAAGCAGCCGCATAGGGTTATGCTGCTTTGTTGTTTGTGTGGTGGTATATGGTATCAAGAAGGCCTTTGGTTGATTTGGAGAAGAATCAAAGCTGGATGGATGATATATCTTCGGTTTAAGGAATGCACATTTAGACTTGCCCGGAAAAATATAGCCATCCATTCAGAAAAACATATGTTGGATTTTCAAGCCTTTATTTGTGGAAGCAGAGATAGTTGGATGTAGCCCCTGCCTTGGGCTGTCTGTGTTTTTGGAGCTCCATTTGACATCATCTGATCACATACATCCACTTGAGAGTTTAGTAATTAGGAGTTCCAGCTGATCATGAATCAGTTCCAGGTTGACTGAAGGCCTCAGGTGTGTCCAGAAGTTTAGCTTACCAGCAAACATTGTATCAGTTTGCAGACAGATGGCCTCTGGGGTGGCCTGAGGTTGGAAATACCAACAGATTTCAAATCAGTTCCAGTTTGGCAAAAGTTGTCTGATGTGTCCAGAAGTTCAAAATACCAGCTGATATTGTTAGTTGCAGTTCAACAAACAAGGATGAGAATACCAACTGATTATGGATCAGTTCTTGTTTAACGAATAGATGATTAGAGGAGCTGGGTATTGAAAAGTCCATCTGATTCCCTATCAATTCAGGTTTGACACACAGGTTCTGTAATGGGCTGAGGTTGGCAATTCCAGCTCATCTCAGATCACAACCAGTTTCTTGTGGATTACCAGAAATGATCATTTCTATTCCTTTATTCTTCTATTCTTAGCCCTTTGTAGGGAGAAGGATGAAGGGATAACTGAGGAGCGAAGGGCAAACAGAAGACGCAGTTCCCCTGCCATTCGGATCTGACTCATGTTAAAGCACCCATGCTCTTACAAATCTACATGGTGTAAAGCTGTTTTTCTCCCTTCCCATAGTGTGTAATGTGCTTTCTTGCCTTTGTGATCAGGCCAAGAGGTGGTGTTTCTTTATTTAAACAAGCCAAATCTAAAAACCCCTGCCTTTTGATTGCCCATCCACCTCCTCCCATTTGGGCCAAGGCTAAGCAAAATTCTTGAAATTACTTGTATTTTTCTGACAGCCAGATGAAAAATTGCTCTGTGGAGCTGAAGGGCAGTGTTTTCATCAAGGAATGGTGTGAAGGAAATGTAACTTTGCTGAAAGGAACAGACCATCTGCAGGTGCAGGTGATCAAAAGACTTTGCATAGTATTTGTACTGCTCTTAAAATTCCATATACCGATCATAACTGTGCCATTCACCTTGACCCTCACTCTGACCTCCTTTGACTTCTATAGCTGCCTTTGTGATGCTCATAATATATGTTCCATTGGATATCCCCTAGCCAGGGCTCTGTAGAGTAAGCATGGCCCGTCGTGCTGGATTTCGAATCATCCCTCCAGCCATTCTGCATTGTTGTGTCCCAATGCTCCAGCTTTTGAGATGGATGGTGTGTTCCCCTCAAAAAACAAGAAAAAAAAGAAAACACCTCTCAATCGGCTCATCAGCATGCTGTGCAGGAGTCCGTTGCCTACACAGTCAGCTCTTGGGTCAGTTTCTTATGGTGTGTCATGATGGATATGATTAGGACCGGAGACTTTTGTGAAGCCCTGAATACTGATTTGGGATCGGTTATGCATGGCCGTGCTCCTCTTTAAGGTGTTGATGTCATTGCTCATTGGGCCATATTAATTCCTTCGTTATGCAGCGAATGCGCTCCACCGGTGAGGAGTTGGCTCTTTATTTGCATGTCATAATTAAGCCAGTAGCTTTACTGTGTTGTTCACTGCACCATTAATTTCCATTTTGTTATTTAGTTCCCTTATTGTCCCATAAACAAAGGCTGGAGAAGGCATTGGGGTTCATTACAGCTTGAGCGAGTGCTGTTGTGGGTTAGAATAGGAGGGCCGGGTCCATTGTGTGGAATTAGAAAGCACCAACTGATTGGTGTGCATGTTTGTTTGTGTTCATGTCTTTTCAGATTGAAGAGGATGGATCAGTTGATGAGTCTGTGGACTCAAGTGCCTCTTTAGAAGAACCAAGCTGCCAGCAAGTAAGAGTGAATAAAAGCATTCAATTCACTTTAAAACAGTAGTTCGAATATGTAATTGCTGTACTTACTTTACTGAGTGTAAAGTAATACTTTAGTATTTTAATTTTTGCCCATCACATGTCTTACTTTTTATTACTTTTTGCAAGTGTGTCATGATAGATGTAATCATCTGACAAGATACAGCAAACCACTCATGTCATACTTTTCACTTAGCCCTTCTCCTAAATACTGACCATCCAATTGTAGCTTAGCGGCTAGGTCTTTCTGTTTTTCAGAATTAAGGGATATGTTGTAACTTGTTTGGTTGGATTTTAAACTTTTAATTGGAAAATTCATTTAGTTAATTATGGAGGGCGCTTTTATTTTGTTGAGAGGTGGTCTTTTGTCAACCATAACTGTGTTTTTTTGTTTACTGTTACAGCCATTTTTTTTTTTTGCCGATAGGGCTTGGGTTCATTTTAGTGACTATTGTAGGTTGTTTTGTCAACGAGGGGATAGGTCTTTGTTGACTTTGCAGTTTTTTGATGGTAAATATTTTGGCATTGCAGTTTACCATGGAGATGTGTAACCAGCAGAGTCACTGTCGTCACTCTCAGATTGAAGCTAGAAAGCTAGCTATAGCCACACAGCTATAATAAAGCTTCAGATTGGTATAACATTGTATGGAAGTCATGAGTGTTTAGCATGTGTGTTGCTTTTTTCTGTTAAGTTATTGGGAAAGAGCTGTTTGTTGAAAGCAGTACAGAGTTAGTTTGAAATATGAAAGTGTATTTCAGGTCTTGGTCTGTCACAGTTATTACTTCATCTTGCATGATCTGGGCTAATTGAAATTAATTGTTTGTTGGTTTGAGCAAAAAGGAGGCTGAAACAGTGATTTTTAAACATCTCTGGTTTTGAATGTAACAAGGTACTCTAGAGGATGGTGAATTTGATGATTTCTGCTTGAGCTGTTTTTACCATCAGACTTCTAACTTGTACATTAGTAACTATTAATAAAAAAATAACAAGACAATTTGTCAGTAATTGCAGGTTAACTAATCACAAGCTTTTCATAATAAAATACCTTTTGTAATTGCTTATTGATACTGTTTCTCCATACAATATAACTCTAGTGGCAGGAACTCAGTATTTTCACTTCTGAAACTTTTGTTCTTTTAATAAATAAATAAGAGTCTTTCTGCATTTACATGAGTGTTTTAAATCTCTAAATGCACTCAGGTTACAACCTCACCTATAGTTATGTCAAACATGAAATACTGCGGTGTCTTGTTAGGGGAAAACCTTTCTCCTTTCCATATCGACTTTGTTGGAAAACAAAATTAAGCCCCCACCACGTTTAGAGATGTTGGATGTTGGCTAGGGCCAAATGCCCTTTATGTCCCTGTGTGCCTCAATTCTTTTATAGGTACATTTTTTCCCCTCATCAATTAATAAAGCCCTTTTCATTAGGGCTGCCCTGCTTATCGCTGCTCTTGCCCTTGAGTTTTGTTTGGCAATCTGCATGGAGTGCTCTGGAGAGTAGTGAGGCAGATAAAGCCACATCGCTCAAGCTGAGCTTGCCTCCCTCCAAAGCTGCTTTTACACAAAGAGGTTCTCCAACCCAAAGATGTTTCGAGTCACCTTTGTCTCTGCACCATTCCTATTGTACCCCAGTAATTAACCATGCTATCATGCTAACAGACCGAGAACCTAACTTGCAGGTGTTTATAATAGAGGCTTGATCATTTGATTGCTGGGCACAAACAAAAGTCTTTGTTGATCTGAGCAAACCATATCTTATATATTTATAACTATATGGCCTATGCTGAAAAGCAGAAACAAGACAACAGCCCCAGACACAGAGGTATAATTAGATTTTCTTTTGGTGGCAGCCTGCTGTGAGCTGCACTGGAAAATGTGATTCTGTCAAATAATAGCAGCAATGTGAAAAATATTGGGATATGGTATTTTGACCATTTCGTTCAGCCCTACAGGAGAGTTTGCACACAAATGAGGCACTTGCGCTTTTACCCCGTATCTTTAAAGCAACCTCATGTAGCAGTTAATATTTTAATAATTGCCACATGGCGAAGTGGCTAACAAGAGCTGAACCAAAATATGAAGCTTAATTTTGCTGGGTTTCCAATCTTTTTGTGTAAATATGTTTCTGTTCCAGGTGGAGGAACTACTGAAGGAGGTGCAGGAGCTGAGGGAACAGCTGAAGGAGAAGGAGAGGCTAATCGCTAAGCTCACTCAGCAGATGGTATGTCCTCATTCTTACTCTGGTGTGAGACAGTGTTGTTGTCAGCCACTGGAAGGTAAAAAGTGAGCAGTCTAAACTTTATCAATGTGTAAAATAAACCGGCTTATTCCACTGGTGGTTAAACGTTGAAAAGGTTGTGCAGTGGTACATGTTATCCATATAGATGTTCCAAAAATCCATATAGATGTTGAATTAATCCTGTAAAATGACCCACTGAATGAAATCCTTTCAAAGTTTGAAAGTAAAATAAGTTAAATGGAAAACGTACAATTTTCTGCTGGGTACTTCTGTGTAACAAGTAGTTTGCAACGTATTTCTGTGGAAGGGTTGGTCTTCTTTTTAGCTGTGTGTAAAGAATACTCTGTTGATTACTCTTTAATATTTTCTTTGTTTATTTCTTATGGATAGTGACTGTTCTTAAAATTGTGTGTAAAGTGTTTGGATAGTTGGGTGTAATGAGTGCTCAGTTGGTTATGTGTGTAATGCGTATTCTGCTTAGTTACTTGTATGTAGGGAGTTCCCCACTCATTACTTTTGCGTAACATGTACTCTGCTAGTTACTTGTGTGCAGCAGATACTTTGCTAGTTATTTGTGTGCAATGAGTATTCAGTAGTTACTTGTTATGAGTGCACTGCTAGTAATTTGTGTGTAATGAGTACTTATTCCTACTTGTTTCTGTGTGAGGAGGATTTTGCTAGTTAATTATGTAAAAAGTACTCTACTAAGAACTTGTGTGTAAAGAGTATTATGCCAGTTAACTTGTGTGTGACAAGTTCTCTGCTGGTTACTTGTGTTTAAAGACTGCTATAGTATACATCACATGTAATGAGAATTCTTGTAGTTACTTGCTGTGTGTAAGAGTACTCTTCTGTCTACCTTTTACTATGATAGATACTTGTGTAATCAGAACTCATGATCAAGTCTGTGTTTTCCTTGGTTTGCTGTTGGACAGAGCCTGGCCTGTGTGTCATGCAGTGTGGCACTTTTACACCATTAAATGAGCTCTCAGCTAACAAATTAGTGGGACCCAGTGGGAGAGACTGACTTTTCCGATGGTCATGCAGTGCCACTTTGGTGTTTGAACATAGGCCGACTGCCGTGGCTGTAACGGTGCTGCAGGTAATGACTCGGCCCAGCCCTAGTTCCCTCACACGTTCTGTCCTTTGATCTTGTGTGGGACGTGATAAGGGGGGAATTTCATTTCACCCTCCCCCCACCTCTTTATTTCATGGGTGACCTGATAACGTTAAGGCTGTATTTCATGCTCTAATATCTCTTGACTGAAATAATGACTTCTCACCGCTTCATCATTTCCGTGCGAGTGTGAGAGTTTTTATAACCACACTTGGTTTTGATAGCTGTAATAGAGAAGACCATAAATTTGTTGAAACACGCACAACACTCCGGCATTATCGTTTAGCCTGAACTGATCCTCTGTCTCTCTCTCTCTCTCTCTCTCTCTCTCTCTCACATGCACACACACACACACACACACACACACACACACACACACATCAGGCTTCTTCATTGTCCTTAGTCAACCTCTGCTTTGGGGCCGCAACAGGGGACCTTCTGCTTCTAAACAGCTGAGAAAGCCCCAGTGCACAGATGCATCAGGGGGCCTCTGGAGTTTAGTGGAACGGTTAATAACGCTAATGTTGCTAACAACGAATGAAAGTCCATAGTCACAGTTTAGGATTATTGTATTGTGTTAACCAGTGACTAATAGTTCAGATTCATTGTTAGTTACTTTAACATGATATCCCTTTAAATATCAGTGTTTATAAAGCATCACTGGATAATGACATGCACATACACACTCTGCTTACTCTGTCTCGCTTGCTTACTCTTTTTGCTCATCTCACTCCCTCCCTCTCGTCTCTCTTCTTCCCTTCTTCACTCACTCTTTCGTTCTCTCTCTGCCTCGTCTTTGTAGAACATCTCCCAGTGTTACATAAAAGGGGCACAAAACTATCACCACTGTCTTATTGGTTAAGTCTCTGCTGCTCCTCTTTAACGAGTCCCGCATGTTTCAGCGCAGACCTTCCTCTGCTGAGTGATTTCATGGTTCCTGTGGATGCTTGAAATGCTTAAAAGATGAGTTTTTGAAAGTGCCTGAGTTTATATGTTTTGTGCATTAACTGAAATGGAAGTGCTTTTCAGCTCCAGTGTGTCTCCTCCTCTCTGTGTGCAAGCATGACTGAACTTGAACTATGCAGGTTAAACAGTAGTGAGCAGATGAGAAAGCTAACACTAAGCAAATAGTGCTGTAACCATGATTAACTGCACTCCGTGTCTGAGACTGCCTTATTGGGTGTTTTTGAGGTGTCGACCCTGTAAAATAAGTTCATGAAGTGGATGCTTTATACATATTTAAACAAATGAAGAGCCAGCTTTGTGTTCCATTGCTGAGTAAGCGGTTCAGGTTCGTTGTCCTGCAGAAATGTTTGGTTCCGCCTTAAAAAGTGTGGCAGTGGGAATTTACTTTGCTCTATTAAATATTGATTGGATAATATGTTAGAGGTTCAGTTTAATCTATCCTGAGCTCAGTAGCTTTCGGTGTTTAATGTGGGTTATAAGCCTTTTAAATGTAGAATGAGTGATCCTGTGTGTGTGGTTGTGTGTAAAATCATGTGCTCTTGTATGTCAGGGATGCATTTTTCTGAGCAGCCTTAGTCTGTGACCATGAGAAATAATTTTTGTGTGTACGATGTGTGCGCTGCTGTTCAGTACACAAGTATATTGGCTTAATTGATTTTGTGTTTGTATGCATGTGTGTGTTTGTACAGTTCACTCCGAAGGCACACACTGCTGGACTGACAATTGACGAGGGCAGGTGCAGTGAGAGAGAGGGAGAGAGAAAGTGTGTAGTTAGAGACCTAGAGAGATAGAGGGATAAAGTATGGGAAGAAAGAACTAAGGGAAGGCCTGGAGAGGGAGAGAGACATGGAACTAGAGAGAGCGTGTGGAGACTGGTGACAGATTTCCCTGAAAAAGATCAATAAAAGTAGAATAATTTCTTAAACAGCAAGGGATACGAGCAACGACGGTGATGACACTCCCCGTGTAATCAGTGAAGCTGTCCTCACCAGCTGTTTGTTGTTTTGATGACAGACTACAAGCCACCTTTCATCAAAATATGGTTAAACCATCCTAATGATAGAAAAGGAGAACATCCCCATGAGATGCAGATGTTTGATTAACCGCTGGAGTACTGGAAGTTTCAGGCAGCAACACACAAGTTTCTTCTGCTGTAAACTACTGGCATTACATCTAGAGCAGCGTTTCTCAATGGGGGCGTTAGAAACCCATCAGGGGGCGTTGAGAATGAGACAGCTGTAAGGGGGGGGGGCGCTCAGACTCAAATGGGGGGCGTCAGTTTTATTAATTAGACATTTTAAGCA
>JBBMFX010000101.1:25045193-25061139 GCA_037832545.1 Rhabdalestes septentrionalis | reverse complement strand
ACACACACACACACACACACACACACACACACACACACAAACACACACACACACACACACACACACAAACACACACATACTACACGCATTCTTTACCGAGAGTACGCATGAGTGAGAGACACGCAGCGGTATGCACACATCCCAATTTATTCCCACATGACTTTTGATCTGAAGCTGTAGGACTGCAGTTCCCTGCGGCCTTGGAGCGACAGGAGAGTTCTGCGTCTTTTAGGCCGAACGTGCACTCACATGCACAAACACAGTCTCAATCTGTCAGAGATGACAGGCCACGTTCCCACACACACACACACTTTGCTGGAGTTCTGAAGTGATGTAAGTGGCTTGTTCTCTTCAGCTAATGAGAGATGGCGAGCACCCCTGCCCCACATGTGTGTATTTTTTGTTGTTGTTTGTTTTTGTTTATTTTGTTTATGCCCTGGCATGCGATGCATGAAGTCTTTGGCGCTGTGATGGCAGCTGGATGAGGCTGAACCATATCGAACACTCACTGGGTTTCTGATTACTGTGTGTGAACAAATTGTGGATTGCTGTGTCTGCACCACAGTGTGTAAATGTGTGTGTGTGTTTGTGTGTTGTGGGAGTGTGCCCACCCCCCACCTATTCTTCTCCTGTAACTGACAGCGCTCTCCTCTCCTTGTCTCTCCCTCTGCCTCTCCCAAACTGCCCTTGGCACAGGAGTGGAGGAGCTAGTGCAATACTTCAGAGATACGGCGTGGTACAGTACTGACTTTTCTCTAAAAATCCAACCTCAGTCCTCCTTTTCAGTCTTCCGTTCTCAAATGTCTTCCTTAAAATGCCCATTTCAATCCCCCACCCTCAACTAAGTTCTTAGTTATGACTCTAGTTATTCCACCCCGAGCCTTCCACCCTCAATACACCCACTTCAGTCTCCCTGCCTTGAAGCCTCTCACCCTCATTCAGCCCATTACCTCATTTCCCTTGTTTCCTTTCCTCAGTCCAAACTCCCTTGTTCCCTGAACCCAGTTCACCAGTTCCACATCCACCAATTCTGAATTCTCATTTCATCCATTACACCACAACCTTGTTTGTCTGTCCTCTCATTTCTCTTCCTCTCTCATTGACCTCTGTGTAGCTCTCTCTGAGGGTCCTCTCTCCTGCACTTTCAAAAACTCTCCCTTTTTCACGTTTACCTCCTTATCCTCCCACCACCTCATTCTTTCTCTGTACCTAGAATTCAGTTACAGTAGGTGGTAAGATGAATGGTTATCTAAAATTACTAAGGCAATAAGGTTCCTTCATTTTAGGAAATTATTCTTGTTCATTCTGGGGGATTCTCCAGTTGTATCATGAAGCCATTCATTTTAAACTGCAGCATCCCCAGGGTATGGCATGTATATAAAATAACAAAGAGAGGTGCCTCTAAAAACAAGCCCATGTGTTAACAGTGAACTTGCCACCATTGTGAAGCACACACACATCCTGTAGAGAAACAAGTCTCTCTGGGTTATTTTTTTCCCCCAGCTGTCTTACATGCCTCATTTCATCTAGCATTATTCAGATGATGACCAACTGAGGTCTTCTGTGGAGAAATGCATCAAGACGAGCACATTCCTTTGTCTTCCAGGGGTGTTATGAAGTGACAGTGTGTCTAAGCGTGGTACAGAGAGAACTAATGATAGAACCTCAGATGCATGTTGCTCTCACCCCAATGCCTTCACGCCATTTCTGTGGTTATTAATGATGATGCTGATGTGATAAGTTCTCTCCTAGAGACAGACTGCGGAGCCCATGGTAAAAATACCTCCCTTCACCTTCCGTCATTTTTCTTAATATCTTTGCCTTGTCCATTGCTGGCTGCTTTATTTTGGTTGTTGCTCTTAAGCAGGGATTTCTGATCAAGTCATTTTGTCCCTAATCATTATCTAAGCCATTTAGTAATTGAATATCTGATGAGACGTCTAATCTGTGGTGGTCATTTAGTTAATAATGCGTCTCTGCAGCACAAGCTTGGACTTAATTCAAGTTTGGGCATGGTAGACTGCCTTTTTGATTTTTAAATTGAATTATTTTAAAATGGTAAAGGGCAATCTGTTCACAGAGGGGTCCTAAGAACAGATTTATTTTTATTTTTTGGTTTTCCGTTTGACACGGAAGTCTTCAGATCCAGACATCGGGTCCATCAGTTCTGTATTTACTGATATGTGGTCAGTCAGTCACATAAGCAGTTTGAAATACAGGACCACAAACCAGACTCACGGTCCACATTTGAAGACCTCGGCTCTAATGAGCGGGAATCATCTGCACTGAAATTCAACATAAAATGTTCAAGTTAATTTGCCACATACCAGTAATGCAGTGAAATTTGTACATTTTAGTCACTAGCTGGTTTAACTGGCATTACAAGTGGATCTCTGGTTGGTTTCATGTCCCGCCCTAAATCAGCATTGCTTTCTTAATCTCCTAAAATGTTCCTCATGGCTGCAAGTTGGGGATAATGTCCTTTTGCCTCAGCAGCATGACAGTGGTGTATGAGCATAACAGGATACTATTGGGGACTTTATCATGGGTTTGGAAGCAGAACCCAAAACCGACTATTGAAAAATGCCTTGATCGGCTCAGGACAGGAATTGGGACATCCCTGGTTCCCTATGCGCATGGAAATTGCAGATGGGTCTCTGTTGTCATATTTTCCAATGTGTGTTCACTGTGGATACAGATGAGAATGGAATTGGAGAGAACCTTTCCTGGCACTAGTGGGTGAGGACTGGCTATGGCTTGAGAAGGATGAATAAATAAAGGATTAGACAAGAAGGCGAAGGAAGAGAGCTCTTCGTTCATAGGTCCAGAGTCTTTTGGCCCCTTGCTGCTGTGTGGGCGAGTGCCTGCAGTGGCATTTCAGATATTAAGCAGACCTAGTAAATCCCACCTCAAATGCTTTCCTCTGTGATAGTAAGGCCAGTATTATTCTTCCTTCACTATGCATTCCCTTTCCATCTTTCCAACTTTCCGTCTCTCTTTGGCTCCTTCCTAAGATTTTCACCTCCCTGTCATCTTTTCTACCTCTCTGCTTTCCTCTGAGCACTGTCCTCTGGTCTCCTTATATTCTGTCTCTCGCTCTCTTTCTCCCTCCCTCTCTCTTGAACTCTGTATCACATTTTGTCAGCCATGGGCTCCTAATCTCTAGTGAGCCACCATAAATTATTTATGAAGCGGCATCGAGAGGCCAGTGCCCCTTCTCGACTGGACCACCACTCGAACTGAAAACCTCCCTGAATAAAAGGGCAGACACTGTTGAGCCTGGATGCACCGCATAGACAACCTCTCACGCCCCCCTTGCTCCCTCCCTTCTGTTGAATCCGTGATTGTGAGGGGAAAAAACCCCCCAACAACGTAGAATGCATTTTTGAAGGCTCAGTCCTAGGCCAGGGGCAAATATTGACAGGGAGCACGATCAGAGCAATTGATACAGCCAGCATCATAAAAATACTGTAGTGTTTATTAGCGAGAAGTGAAAGGAGGAGGTGGTCTTGGTAGCATAAACCAGTAGGTGGAGCTGTGGACCAGGAAATCTTTCTCAATGGCGAATTCACAAGGCTGAAGTGACGAGTCTCAGAGCTTGCACAGGTCTGCTTTGTCTGATCAGCTGCAATGCCTAGACTTTCTGGTCTAGTGTTGCGTAGGTGATTCTCAACCAAATCTCAGACTGAGGTGGATGTCTATTCTTCATGGACAGTCGAACATCTGAGCCCACATCAAAGACTCTGCTCCACAATAACATGGCAGTCTCGGGCACCCTGGTCAGAGGGCTGTCTGTTGCACACCAGTCAATCACATGGAATAATTCTCTTTGAAGCAAGGTGGCCTCTGCATGATGGACAGGCACAGGTCTCTAGCCTCAATGAATGACATTAAGTCTTCATGGATGGGCTGCCCAGTTCTACAGCAAGGTCCTTTCTAATTTTGGCCATTTTCTGGCTGCCCAGTTGTTTAACTCAAACAGTGGTGTTGGTTTGTCAGCCTATCTGATATATAGAGGCATTATTAATGTGTCAGCTGAAATGTGCTAGAGATCACATGTGCTACTTTGATTGTGATATTATTATAATATTATAATAGTAATCTCTGAACAGACAAGCTTTTCCCAGCAATGCCAACATGGCTCTCAGCCTGAAGGCTCTGGAAATCGGAGACTTGTCATTTTGTTTGATTAAACACACAAACAGATTTGTTTTTTTCTTAGAGTAGGGATAGATTGTGTGGGTGAAAAGAGGGTGTTCATTTGCTCTCAGTCATGCCCTTAAGATGAAAGAGTCAAGCGGAACTGAATACATAAACTTTTCATTGAGAAACCATGCTCTGGATCATTAATCATTAAACAGTGCCTGGGTTCAGGCCAACTTGTGCAAGCTCTATAATGATGTTTCTTTTTTTTTCCCCCCACAGCCTCACATATTACAGCCTTCCCGACCCTCGCTCAGCAGGCACCGCAGACTGGAAAGGCCATCAAATCGAGTCCTCACAGGGGCCCACAGTGACCATGTGGACACTCAGTCTGGTGGCTGTCCAGTGAAGGTCCAGTCCTGTGCTCAAGTCTCACCAGATCCTGCCACAAGTAATGCCACCCTTCCTTCTGCTCTGACCACTACTACACCCTCTGCTGCTACTGTTAGAGCCACTGCTCCCTCCCCATCATGTGGCACTCTGCAGGACTGCGATCCTGATGAGCTCCACTGGCTCCTGAGCACCCACCTCACAATCAGTGACTCGCACAGCCCTGGAACTCAGGCTAGCAACAACCCCCACAGAAGAGGTAACTCGCACAGCCCCAGGGTCGACAGCAGCGTTCAGCTGCAGAGGGGGAACAGTGGGCCTGCTCACCTTCACGGCCTGCAGCCACTTGGCTGCATTAGAAGAGCTAATGTTCTAATGAAAGCTCAGGATGGTTCCCAGATTAGCCTTGGGAGAGGATTGCAAACCCGGGTTGGCAGAGGTATATCCAGGCATATGCCTCCACCATCGCGCGGCCTTCCCTGCATCAGCTCTGTCTCGCAGGCTGCTGTCTTTCCCCCAGCAAACTTATCAGCACATAATGTCCACATTCGGGATCTCAGACTGAACCCAGGTCCCAGAGATGTGGAATCCAGCTCGGCAGCCCAAGCTCGAGAGCTTCCCCAGCCCTACAACTCCCGCCTCCCCAAGCCAAAGAGCCACTGACGCTTCCTTTCATCTTGCAAAAATGCTAGCTTAAAACCTTCCCTGCCCCTCTTTTCCTCTCTTCTACCCTTCTTACCCCACCCACAGCTCTGCTCAGGGCATCCCATCAGACTTCATACCTCTACCCACTCTGGCAAGGTCACCGCCTAAGCTCTGTAATCTTCAAGTGACTGCACTACTAAGGTCTTATTTATTTTGCCAAACATTGTGGGGAGCATTACTGTGTTTGACCTGGCCGAGCTCTCCAAACAAGACATGCACTCAAGGTTGCCCGTCGGGTTACGCGTGGCATCCAGAGTATCAGGAGTTCCTCAGGCGTGGTTTAAAAACTCCCACTGCAAATTCAATCGCTGTGTGTATTCCTCTGCTTTTCAACTCTCCCACTGCTTATGCCAGAAGACAGCTACAAATATTTCCTAAAGGCTTGAGGAGAAACAACAGCTATTTATAAATATAATATATTTTGGACAAGGTAGGCTATCAGCAAGAATTCCTTTGTTGCCTTTAACCCTCAACTTGCCTAATAACTTATAGTTCCATTCCGACGTGTCTAGATAGCTAGAGATATACAAAGTAAAAATAATCATGCTAATAACAACTTGATATTTTATATATGTAATCTAGCGATGCAAACTTGGTTCAGTGACTGATTGAAATGTGGTTAATTTTGACAGGCACTATTCTAATGGAATTGAGACAGAACTTTTCATTTGACCACATGGACAATTAATTTTATTTTATTTTTTATCTGAATTCCTGAGCAGTTTAAACTGATTGATTCTCACTATTGGTGATGTGCCGTGAAGGTCGAAAGCTGCCTGTTAAACACATGACCCATGTCCATGTTTATAAGCATTTTGGGCGTGGGGGAGTCAAATCCATTCTGTTGGAGTTTTACAGGAATTGATCGTCCTCTGTTGCCCTTTACAAGACCAATGTATGACTTGTAGCCTTTTGATTGCTTCAGATCTTTTGTCTTTGTTAGAAGTGGCAAAGTAAGGAGTGCGATCAGTAGCCTGACCGATGAAACACTACAGAGTGTTTTTTTTTCTCATCCTCCTACGTTAACATCTTTTTTTCTTCTCCATCCTCGTTCTCTATTGGCATTTGTCTTTCTGCCTTTGATTGCGGAGTTATTCAGATCAATGTTCAGTGATATTTGTGTGTTTGTGTGTAGATGTGCTCCTCCCAGTCCAGTATTCACTCAGTGTTGCCCACAACAAGAACTTTCTGAGGAAGCATCTTGTGCTGCCTACTTGCCTCTCATCCTCCCCCTTGCAGCTCCTTTTTTTCGGCTCTCCTCCAGCAGTAGGAGATTGTGGCCTGTGGGCAAAGCCCACCCACCCACCCACCCAGCATGGTAATGAGCGGGAGTTCTGGGAGCCCGGGTGAACCCAACAGCCCAGAGTCTCCCAAGTCCTCAGCAGAAGCAGCTCGGAAAAGACAACGGGGAGGATGAAAAATGGAACTGCAGGATCTGTGCCGTTGGCATGGAGCGCTCTAGCCTTTCTCTGAGATACTCCGGAATGGTTGGCATGGTTACTGGAATGAGCCATGCAGAGGTAGGGGGTGGCTGCCCACTGGCCGACCCTTCATGGGCCAATTTGCCATTTCGTCCCTTTATAATTAAAAAGAGAAAGTAAACCCAATTTGTGAGGGCAATATTGTGGGATGGCGCACTGCATTTTAAACTCCGTGCCATAATCTACAGCTTCTATAGTTCACTGAAGTCAGTGGGCGGTTCATGTATATTGTATGATATACAGTGTATTTTGACAAAGCTGAGTCTTTAGTAGATGCACTGTGAAACCCTGTGATCAAATGGAGAAAGTTCCACATGCACTCAATGCAGTACTTCCAAGGAAACAAATGAATGCTACTTGCTTGTAGCCTAGCTACCTTTCTATGCAAGAAGTGCCCTAGGCCGTAAGATCAGACGTAGCCTTTCTAAATCAGCCTCTTGAAATATGATTGATTCCAAAGCTGGTGACAGCGTAGCTTCCATGTATGACACAACAGTTAAACGAAAGCATCCTGAAGACTTTCCAGATGTCATGAACACTTATATTAACTATCAACTGTCTTGAGAATATTTCATGCCATGACCCGTCATCTGCTCTTTTGTTTCTGGTTTGGGCCAATGAGCTATAGAGCCAAATCTGTCGTTTGTGGAAGTCTTCATGCTTCTCCAGTATTGGAGGCCATATCATACCACTCGTAAGCTCCACAGTCATCTGTTTGCTTGAATGGCTCATCTGTCCCTCTTCTAAAAAAGGCTGCAGGGCCCAAATACGCTGATAATTTCTTTATCTATGTACCCCCATTCACACTGTTGCATGATTGTGCTCGATGGCTAGATCTTGTATCACAAGTCATATCTCTATACCAAGGACCGGTGGCCAATCTAGTTTCATTGCCGTAGGGTTCATACCATGGATGTCACACTGCATAAGTCATCTGTGGTGACATCCAGCTTACATCAGCCTGAAAGTGCTTTAGACTAAGATCTTACTACTCTTTGGTAGGCAAACTGATTTCTAAAGCCAGGAAATGAGGGAAACTCTTGGAAGTCACTCTTCACATGCACCTGCTACCACCAGATTAAATAAGAAGCCCTTGCTGAGAACCCAAATCCCACGTTAAGTGCACTTGACTTCCGAAGCAGCCCTTCTGCTACCTCTACCCACCTACACACACACACAATTCCAGAGAGACACCCAGATAACACCTCTCTTAAAGACCCGACATGGTAGTGTTGCAGTAAAGTGGCATGAAAAGTATCTGTGTGTTTAAAGTGTTCCTGTTGATTGCAGTCAAAAAGAGTGGAGAAAGAGGAGTACCACTTGGTTGTCTATGAGGACCCAGAATAAACACACATACACACAAACACACACACTGTCTCCATTTCCACGGGAGGGGTGGAAACAAACGCAGTGTGGAGTGCTTGAAGAACTTTAGGATGCAAGGCACTGCCGAGAGGGACTGAAGCTTTCTTGTCTTTGAATAGCGCAAGAGCGTGAAAGTTGATCCTTTTCACAGATTTTTTTTTTTTATGAATGTTTCATGAGTTTTTTTTTAACAGACATTATTTATTAGAATTCACTACTGTAGTGTCTTTATCCTGCTTTGCCATTTGTAGGAGTTTTTTTATTTTTATTTTTGTTCTGTTGTCTTGCAGAACGTTGTCCTATCCCATCTACAGAGCAAGTGCCTTGTAATCGCTTTTGGGTTCTCACATTTTGGAGCACTTGGCTTGAATCCAGCAAGTTCACCTGCTATGTGTTTTTGGCAGGAATACTTGTTTTGCGGTTGAAGTAGCTAAATACAACCCAGAGCAGTGGAGGAGCTAGACGACATCCGCAGTCCGCAGCTCCGAAGTGGAGGCAAGAAATGGAAAGCTCCTGCCCAGCTCTGGGTGAGCGCACCTCCGCTGCAGATTTTGGATGTGAGAGGGAGAACCGAAGTCTTCATGTAGATACACACACCCACATATTCCTCAAACGCGGGACACTTCCGGTGTCCTCTGGCTTTTTCTCAGTTCCTGTTAACTTTATACTGCATTAAATTCTTAACATACCTGACCTGGGTCGTGCACGTTTGCATTAATGTGATTCATGTGTGACCAAAACACGCCTCCGTTACATTTAACTATATTACCTGTCTCACACTGGATGTTTCTATATAATCCTATACTACCACTCCCTGATAGTTGCCAGCAGGCGTATTACCATCACAGCCTGTAACTGAAGCTTTCCCTGCATGTAGTATCGCTCACTAAGGAAGGGGATCTGTGAGAGTTTTCAAAATTACAGCCAGTAACACAGTCATCATTCTTCTCCAGGATGGAATGATGGTGTAGGGCTTTTTTTGCAGAAGCATCATTGTGCTTTGATCATTTGCACAGAGATTACAAGGTATCTTTTGCAAGCCTAAGAAGATTTGAGCGCTTTGGTGCTTAAGGGAAAGAAGCCCTGGGCTGCTGCATGCTCTTATTTTTGCAGATCTCGGTGGTTCCTTCACCACGATTGTCAGTGGTTTTCACCGACTTATCTCAACTGCTTGGCAGTTGGCTACATCACCACTTCTCCTTAGCAGTGTCATTTATTGATTTTTCTTTTCTTCATGACTTTTAACAGCTGTGTTCCCTTCCTCTGTTTACATCCTGTATTTTTTATTTGTGCAATAAGAGAACGGATGAGAGCTCTGATGAGCATGCACTGTTGTTCAATGTGTAATTTATTTAAATGTTAATTACAATAAGCATTGTTGTCACCAAATACTGAATCTGAGGGGATGAAAAGAAAAGAGGGTCCTCAGACCCATGCTCGGACTGTGGGAAAATAAAACAAGTGATGTTTTTGTTTCTGTGTCCTTATCCCTTCTTATTGAGGTGGAGTGTCTGAGAGCTTGAAATAAAGACCGCACCAAAACCTGCTGTCGGCTTTGCATTCTTTTTTTCTTTTTTTTCGCTCACAGAAGCAAAATCAATTGACCCATCCGTGCTTTGCCCACAAATGGGTTGTTTCATAGCAACTGGGGCTATAGCTTGGACAAGCTTAAAATGCTGTAAAATAAAAAATGCTGTAAAATGCGGGCAAAAATCTGATTTGATGTAATGAACCCCAGCTGGAATATTAGTGTCGAGTCTCCATGCTGAACGAGGTTGCATCTCATGGAAAGCTGGTTTCTTGTTAGGGTAAATGTCATTTGCAAGAGTATTTTTGTGGATGGAGCATGGATTGGTCTTTTAGCACAGCAAGCACGGCGGTATTCAACACCCCCACTTTTGCTAAAATGTGATTCCACCCCCCCACTTTTGTCAGCTTATATTGTATGTAATTGATTAAATTGTATTTATAATTTGGCATCCCTATCTCAGAACCCCCCCACTGGCTACGGCCCTGTGTGAGACTTGTGTTTTTGTATCAATAGGGGTGATTTCCCCATATTACATACAAGTTGAAAGTGTTCTGTTAGAAAGCAATATAAGATTAAGGATGCAGAAAGCATGAAATAAAGTATGAGTGCTGACAAACAAATGTTGCAGGGAGTACTAGAATTTACAATTATCATACTGGTGTGATTGTGTGCATCAAAGGATGTATTGGCCATTTATTACGAATTTTCAAAACATACAGCGCTTAACTGTAATTGGTGGTTTTAGTGGGGGAAAGTACTCCATTGTACTAGATCACCTTTATCAGGGCAAGACCGAGTCAAAAGGAAGTTAAGACCGAAATGACCAAACCCATAAAAAGTGCATGTATGGATATATGATATAATGCAGCTATAAATACTATTAAGATAGAGTATGATTTGTAAAAATGTAGGAATAGAGATTATGATTCAGTTGCTTGTTCCTACTGTTACTCAGCATGTCCTGCCACAATTTTTTAAGTGACTCCTGGCTTCTCACTTACCTTCCTTATCAGTCTGAGTGAAATCCAGACCAAGGTTCTCTCATTTGGAGATTAGGTAGTTGTACTTCTCACTTACATACTAATGAGTCATCAGACAGGGAGGTTTAAAGTTTATGCTGGGGCTGAGGACCTTTTTCTTTAATAATATTGTCTCTGAGAATTGAGGAAACTCCTTCAACTTTATTATGCTCTCTACTTGTTTTATAATGACACCAGGTGCAATTTGCACAAAATAACATTATTGCAGCAGCAATATACACAAAGGAGCCGCTTCATTTGTTCCACCTAGCTCATATCCGCATTGATCCAGGCCTGTTTAGTGTTGCCAGATTGAGTGTAATCCCCCAGAATAGCATTTTATGCTACTTCTTAAAATATATGAAGTAACAGGCAGCTAAATTATTTAAAACAGCTTAGGGTGTTATTCTGCTGTATTGAAATCGGGAATCATTCTGTCCTCTAAGGGCGAGCTGTTGTGGTGTGCATGAGTGAGCTGCAGAGTCTCTGATTAGCGGGGCTGGACACTGGTACGGACAGGTGGAGCACAGGGGTAATCCTGTTAGCACTGCAGCTGCGGGGCAGTGGGCCTTTTAATGAAAGGAGATCCAGCGCCAGCACGAGCTGGACACAGCTCGCCACATAGAGAACAGCCCCCACACAAACACACACCTTTCCTGGCTGTCCATCACCTTGCTGATCCTGAACCAGATAGTCTGGTGAAACAAGCCACAGGTGTTTTGCTTTGGGGAGGTTGCAACATTATGATGTTCTAATCTTTATCATTATGTACAATTAGAATGATCAGTTTCGATTATTTGCAGCATCACTTATTGTTTCTCTATTATCTGCATTAATTTACTCACTCCAAACCACTATTTCAGGGCTGAAGAAGAATGAAATCTGAACTCTGAGAAAAGAGCCCACGTGGTTTCTAAAGGTTCCCCACAGTGTTTTGCTACAAGCTGAAGTTCAGTTCATCTTTACTGCATACTCCGAACTGAACCGCATCCAAAAGTCTGCTTTACCTGAGTAAGAGCTGAGTGTTTTTTCATTGGGTACAAAAACGTTTGGGGGATGATTTAATAAAAAGATTTGGGATGGCAATTAACTTTGAGTGTTGCCAACATTAGCTACTGTAGGACCACCAAATAATATCACGGCCTGTTGGTAGGGTGGCCAACTTTCTCAACCCCAAATGAGGGTCTCTTGATTGCAGGTCCACATGCGGAGGAACTGACCAGTAGTAATGGAAATCGCAACAACCATGCCTCATCTGAAAGTTTGTATTAATGGCCGACGAGACTGTGATCGGCAACCGGACTGGAGCTGCCCTTGAAATGACAAATCAAAATCACCCATATTTCAGGATGTCCCGGACAAATCGGGATGGTTGGCAACCCCTACCTGTTGGTGGGGCAAACAACAGGATACAGTGTCTAACAGTACGAGATGAGTAGAAGGTTCTTATTCTTTCGCCAGTATCCACAATAGGGCACAACCGGATCATTAATACATTCTTTATTAATATTTAAATTTTAATCGGTTCATTTCTATGTGGAAGTGTGTGAGAGTGGAAAAGTAACTTTGTTAAGTTTTTTTTTTGTCCTCACTCCCTGGCCGCATGAACTCGCAGCAAGCTGCCGGCAGCTTGACTCCTGTTCTCTGCTGGAGCTTGGAGGACGGTGACACATCACTCTGCCCTCGCTGACGCTGGGTGCCAGAAGCAGATGGCCATTTGTTACACTACGTCAGACAGGTGGCGCAGGAGGCACCCGAAAGTTACTTCAGCATCACACTTAGGGCTCAAAGAGATGGCCCGAACTGTTTGATCAGGTCAGAATCTCTCTCTCTCTCTCTCTCTCTCTCTCTCTCTCTCTCTCTCTCTCTCTCTCTCTGTCTCTCTGTCTGTCTGTCTGTCTTTGTGGCTCTCTTCCTCCAAAAGTAAGCCTGCTCACAGTTAAGAGCATTTTTGGATGAAAAAAAAGCTATATGCTAGGTTGCTATGGTGTATCTGGTAGTTGCTGTGTTGTTCCAGGTGGTTTGTGTTGCTACGTTGAATCCCAGATTGGATCGTGCTGAAATAAGCAGGGCGCATAAACTAAGTTCACGGATTCTACCTGAAGAACCTTTATGAAAACTATAGTCACACCATCCCTAAGGAGAACATAGGTTCTGTGTAAATTTCTTGAAAACTGCGGCACAATTTGGCACAAAATTTGGCACAAAAGTTATCCATCAGAAAAAGATTTGTAATGTGTTGGTTAAGTGCTTAGTTACTTATAATTATTTTTTGTACCTCTATAAAAGTAGACTTTAGCTGATGAATTACCAACTATCATTGTCTTTGCCAGCCCAGGAAAGGTGATTCACTCACAGGAGGAACTAGAAATACATAATTAATGAAGCTGGAATTGCAGAAAAAGGAGTCGGTATGAGCAGTGCAGCTTCTAAACACAGGCAGACAAAACCAAAAACACAGAACCAGATTAGGCACTGTTTCAGGTAAAACAGCCACCCAGAGTGACGTGTTGAGCTGTCAAACAGAAAACAGTCATAGAAACTTGCACCAGGGTCTGAAGAAAGGAAAACGCCAGGTCCAGCTGCTGAGGTGTACCTGGTCTGTGTCTTCCACTTGGAAGAAGAACTACCAGGGTTATTTATTTTGGTTTATGCAGTTTAAAAGAGGATTTGAACAGATTCTGGCAAAGTGACAAAGAAAGGCAGAACAGGTGTAAAATAATTAGGGCAGCAGGAGACACCAAAAAGGAGGGAAAACAGGAAGACAGACAGAACCGGGCTCAGAACTTTGGCGACCTGGGCAGCTGGGACACTCCCTCCTGTTTGTTTAGTTTTTATCCAGTATTCCAGAGCCGGGTGGTTTGAAATCTCTGGAATAAATAATTAAGAATAGAGAAAAAATATGGTTTTGAAAGGAGTCGGATATTACCTGAGATTCTCCAAAGAGAGGCTTTTCACTCTTTCAAACCATATCTATCGCACCTATTATAAGCACTTCTGAAATCCCTCGGTTTATCAGCATGCCGCATCTGAGGGCGCTTTGAGGCGGGACGTATCGGTTTCTCTGGAAGTGAGAGATTGAATTTGCTAATTGGACTCGAGTGTAATTAGATTCCCAGTATGAATAAGGCGGGTCTGGACACTGACCAGGGCATCATGGCGATTTAGCGGCACGTAATAGGTGCTCCTGGGCCTTTAATAACCAGTGGGGGCCTCTGATCTCATCCTATTAGCTGCTAGTCTCAGAACAGCACTGCGGAATGAAGATGCAGGCAGCTCACTTAATAAGGCCGGCGGCAAACGGCACAAACAGCAGTGCCCAGGTGATCACAGTGGAAAAGTGATACATTTGCTGGAGGAGGGCCAGGCTTTTAGTTTTTTTGAGTTTTTTGTTTTTTTTCAGTGAAAATTGACTAAGCAATGTTTGTTTAAAATTGACATTGCATCTATAGGTCATGTTCGGGCACCCCAGTCAAGTCACATTTATTGATTTTTGTTTGTGAAAATAAAAAAATTATTGCTGCTAATTATTTATTCATGGTTTTTAACTAAGGCCCAATGCAAGTCAATCTGTGCAGACGTCGTTTATGAGGTCATTTTAGAAGTTCATTTATTTATGATAGAGACACTCATAACTCTAAGAATGGAGGTTGATAAAAAATGAAGCTTTGATGCCTGTTCACTTCTTGTTTCTTCTGAAATGTTTGCATGGAGTCAGTTAGCAAATGTGGTGAAGAGTGTAGGATATTTTAAAAGAAGAGCAACGGATTTATTAGAAGGTCATCAGGCTTTTGCTTCATTTGTTAAGCTGACCAGCTCTGAAGGGTCCTTGATTTGAGCTTTATTTTCGTAACATCCTCCCCACGTGCCCCCCCAATCCCTCCACACTCCACCCCTCCATCCCCCCACCACCACCACCACCATTAGAGCAGACTATCGATCCCTGCCACGGCTCAGCATCCACTCCAATAACTCTAATGCCCGCTGTGAGCTCGGGCCCGCAAGATTGAGATATCTGGCTGCTGCTGGTGACTCCATTGACAGATCGGGTTTGTGTGTGTGTAGGAGACAGGGAGTGTGGGTGTGTGTGCCTGCTACTGTTTTGCCTTCTTCTCATTTCATGCAGAGGGAGTGAGGGACTAAGAGAGTGAGAGAAAGAGAAAGCACACACACACACGTATCGCACTAATCTCCTGTTGAAATGAACTGCTGATGCTTCCTGGAAAGCTGCAACTCACCGAAACAAACCTCCCTGCAACGTCTTAACGCAACGGCCCGTGACTGCTCCTCACCCGCTTTGGCTGACTCCTGAGAACAGGTGCCCCCCGTTGGAGGGGGAGCTGGACTCAAAGGCTCCCGAAGACGTGCAAAGGAAATGTAATTAGCTCACCCTGTGCGTAATTGGGGCCCCGGAGAAGATGCCGGATGAGCAGACGGAGCCGAGAGCGGCAGCTAATTTGAAGTGAATGACTGTTCGTTGTGTTTAAAGACAGCGAGATGGAACAGATTATTTTGTTTATTAGCTCGAAACGAAAGCCTCTCTAGCTCAATTTTAACCAGAGGGGAGCCCTAAGGGCCTTCTGGGCTTTCTGGGCCATCAGAGAAGGCTCAGTAATTTCTGAGATCTCTGAAAGTTTTACTTTGATTTCAATTTTGTTTGGATAAATTCGTGAAACAGCTTTCAGAAATTAGGCAGTCAGGATTGTCTCCCATTGTTCAGACCTTCAGGAGCTGGAACTACCTTGTCAGATTAACCACCAACAATATTAGGAATAGAAATCAACCAAGAATAATCTGATTTACAGTGGGTGGGAATGTCACCGTAGACCCTCTGGAGGTTCTAGATACATCACTGATAGTGAATACGATCTGCAGTGTGTATTAGATGGAGAACAACAGAAGCTCTATTCCAGGTCTCTTTACTGAAGGAGTCACAGTAAAAGTGCTGTACACAAGTAGGGCTGAAACGAGTCCTCGAGTAACTCGATTACAAAAACTATCAAGGCAAAATCCTTCATTTTAAAGTTCATGTCACGTTTTTTCGCAATTATTTTTGCATTACTGTGAAAGTGCACTTACGCTTACGTCACCCACGAAGCGGAAGGAGACGGCGGTGTTTTGATTTGAGGGCGCGAGCGCGGACTATTGTGGGCTGCGCAATGGAAGGGGGCAATAAAAACGGCGATTGGAATTTCTGTTTTTTTTGTCTTTTGGGTTCCGCCACTTTTTTCTGCGTTCTGGTACTTACTGAAACTGATCCGACGCAGCGACAGTGGCCCGAGAATATGTCGGAAAATTAGAGTTCCTGCACT
>JBBMFX010000101.1:24998426-25022228 GCA_037832545.1 Rhabdalestes septentrionalis | reverse complement strand
ATGGTGTAGGGCTTTGTGGTTCTCTTCAGGTACTGAGGCTCAGAAGTTCCCTTCAGATGGTTTGACTCAGTGGCTCTCTCCAGAATTTTGGTCTCTCCATTTCTATCCAACGGTATTCTGTCATGAGTGTTCAGGGCTTAGTCATCTAGTCCAGAATATTGAGCTCACTGGTTCTCTCCAGAGTCCTGGGTTCGGTGGTTCTCTCCAGGGTGTTGTTTTCAGTTGGTCAGTCCAAAGTGGTGGGCTCCTGAGTTTCACCAGAGCATTGAAGTAAAAGTGAAGTGAACATTTTTATACATAAACACAGCACAGTACACAGTGTGAACATTATGCAGCTTTGCATTTAACCCATTCACCAAAGGAAGCATCAGGCTGCCAGGAATGCAGCGCCCGGGGAGCAGTGTGTGGGGACAGCACCTTGCTGAAGAGTACCTCAGGGGTGATTAGAAGTCTTGGGAATCAAACCCACGACTTCCTGATGGCAGGGTGGATGCACGATTGAAAATAATTGGTTGTTATTGCTAAGGAATGGCAATGACTAACATCAGATGGATGGTATATGAGAGAAATATCCAAGGTGACATTTGAGTTTGAAAAGTTTCTGAATTAGGAAGCACCTGCTTCAGGGGAAAGGTCTGAAATCTCTTACCCAGCTAGTTCCTCTCAAAGTAAATACTTTGATCGGTCAGAAGGTATCTTCATGAACAAGGTCATTTGATTTATCTCAGCAATGCAAAACATACAATCCTGCTGAACATCACAGTTTTTAATGGATTCCAGTGTAAAAACAAAAGGTGAAATGCAACCCTGGCAATGGTGACTTTTGAGTAGGGCTGTCACAGATTTTAACTTTTGGTTACTAATATAATAATGGAATATGCTCTAATTTTAGCAGATTCACGTATCCCTTAAGATCACTTTTTGCAAAAACTTGCAGAACTTTTTACAATCCACCAAATATTTTGACCATGGTGCAGCCACAATTATAGCAGTATAGCATATATTTTTATAAATAATTCATTTTGTTTTGCTTCCCGGACAATTGCAGAGACTCTGCATGTGCACAAGATGAAGATCAAAATCAAAGTCATGGCAAAGGTAGGAAAGGTTTCTTTGTGTAAATGTTTAATTTACAGGAAGCAGGAATCTTAGTAAAAAATGAGTTGATTAAATAAAGATCGAATAAGGACAAATTGCTTGAAAAAAAGAAAGAAATGATTGATAAAAATAGCAAAAAAGAAGACAAAAGAAAGGTTTTAAGAGTAATGCAGTAGAACTGCAGGACTATAAAGGTAGGATCTTATTTAGTGAAATGAGAAACCTAAACTGAGCAAGGTGGGTGACTTTCCCTGCTTTGGAGAGTTTTCTGTCTCAGAAACTCCTGATCCTTGGTACTGGAGTAAAGGTGATGGTTAGTTTTGCTACAGATTCCCAGTGATGGCTTTTGAAACACTCTAGGATTTCACTGTTGGTTAGCAGGAGAACTGAATAGAAGTGTCTTGAGACTAAACTTTGCAGCCTGCTTTCAGAGGTCATTCTGGAGTTTATGATACAACAACACAATGAATACTCTTTTTGACAAGGCCGTTCTCTTTTCTTCTTTGGTGAATGCTTGCCAGTGCAAGAAACTCTCCTCTTCGTCTGTCACCCTATATATGAATGCATAATGGATGTTGAACTGAACCTGAGACTGAAGCTGACCTTGGCTGACCCAGACATTGCAAGCACTGTGTTCGCCGGCGTTTTTCCTATTAGGCCAAAAGTTTCTAATAATTACCAACATGCTGGCCAATGTTAAGCATGATTTGTATTAAGCCTAAAATGTAAAAAGAAAAAAAAATAATACAGGGTTATTGGCTCACAGCTTTTAAATTTTTTTGTTTTTTTACCAATTGCACTGTATGCTTTCCTTATCTTGTTTTGTTGATCTGGTCTAGTGTTTACTGTTTTGCTGTCCTGCCCAAGCTTATGTAGTCTTGTGTTGTTTCTGTGTTTGTTCTTTGTGTTGCACCATGGTCCAGTAGGATCTTTATTTTGTTTCACTGTGTATTGTGTACATGGTTGAAATGACAAGTCTACTACACTTCACCTTATATTTGGAACACACAAATAAATTCCACATTTTCATATAAACACACTTCAATGAAAAATGTATCCACATAAGGTGTTTCTTCCAATATATTTTATTTTTAGCTTGAAAATAAAAGTTCAATGTGCCACTACATTGGTAAGTTCTGAAAACTAAATTAAGAAAAAAAACTATAAAAAAAGCTATACCTTTTATGTATTATTGCAATGAATGAATATGAAGGAAAAACGATAAAGTTGTATTTAAAAATGTATTTTTTGGACCTGTCACTTTTGTTTAGACACTGAAAGTTAATTTTTGAGCTGAAATATTGCAAACAATATAATTGCAAAAATCAATACAGAACAGTAAATATTTATTTTTTGAATGAACACAAACATTATAGAACTGACCATTTTGCTCACACATTCCCAACATAAACATTTTTTATTTGATTTATATATATTTATATGTGCTGATATAAACATGTAGAAATGTTTAGTATGGTTCAAAATTGCTGTCCACAGGGAAGACAAATCTTTGAGTAATTTTGGTATCAAATCGCAAAGTATTTTTTGTTTTTTTGTTTAATTTTTCTTTCCTGTCACATTTTAAAGTAATTCACAGTAATATACATTTCAAAACAAACAGCTTATATAAATGAAATGTTCAGTTGCCAAAGAAATTTGCACAAAATACATTGTGTTAGTATTAACAACCATTTATTATATTACATTACAAACGTTACTTTCACTAAATACATTTCATGATTAGCAGCATTAGGTGTGGGAATGTGTGACCACGGCTATCAATTCCTTTGCTGGGTTGTCTCTAATTATTATTACTGCATTCCTTAATAGTTTTCTTCTATCTTTGGCTTCATTTACGCATTTAAGATCTGCCAAAAGTGGAGACAGATACTCCTTTAAGCAGAACGGTTTAAATTGAATTCCAATTAAATTCTACAGACAGATACTGGCACATAGCAAACGATCACACACCGACATGTAGCAAAAGATCGCAGTGCATTTGTGTGTATATAATAAAAAGACATCTGATTTGGGAATTTTCCTATCTGCTGTGGAGATGCAGCCTTAATGTGCTAGTATAGCTTGTTTCTCTGACCATGCTTATCTTAGTAAGAGTACTGCGTATTTTCATTTAGTCCATGGAAAGAACCAGCAGCTCAAGCTTGGAGACAAGACAGGCCTTAAAGCAGGGCACTGATGCTTTATTTTACCAATATTCCAGCAGCTAGTCTATAATTATGTTCCTTCCCACTGTGTCACACAACGCTGTATTATTAAATCTTTCCCCTTAAGTCATCCTAACCTTTCTTAGTTGGGTCTCTGTGATGCTACCCGGGGTGGGAGTTTGGGGGGCTTCAGGTTGTCATGGTAACCAGCCTGGGACCAAAGCGGTGGGCGACTTTTTTTTGAGAAAGTAATTACAAAGTAGGTGACATTTGCTTACGCCATGTGTGGAGGATCTCTGACTTCCACGGGAGAGCCCTGTAATCTCGGCGCCAGTCTGGGCTGCAGTCTCACTAGGGGGAGCTGGAAGGTTGCATGGTAGACCGTGGAGTGTGAGGGAGCAGAGTGTTCTCCACCTTTCATGACTCTCCCCCACCCCTTCCATTTGTATGCAGCTGCCGTGGCAACCGTTAATACAGCATCCTGTATGTGCACGGATGTGCCGTCCTAAATTAGCGAGGGGCACCCATGCACACAGAAAGAAATAGGAGGCAGTGGCAAGGACTTTTTCCCCATTTGTTTTTAAACCCTTAAAATGAAAAGAACAAAGAAATATTTGTGATGAAGAGAATTGGGACCTGTTTGGGGCTGAGCCTTGAGAAAATCAATGCTCTGAAAAAAAAAAATTCTTTACTAATAAAACATCCTCAATGTCTTTGAACCCTCTCTGGGTTCTCATAAATATATATCTCAGGTTCTCATTCATTGGTGGCTGGGGACACTTTCGGGGACATGTCTGACCACGTCACTGCTCCTCCAGTAATGTTGCTTCTTTGTGTGTTCTCTCTATTGTCTTCCTACCCTGTAATACTTTTGGCTCCTACCAAGCAGATCTGCTCCAAAATACTTTCATAATCCATTTGATATTGTCTTGTAAATGCATGGTTGTAGAGAGGCTTTAATTTTAGGGCACACTTGTAAATGTGTAGGTACCTAATGCTTTGCAGTTATGTCCGTAGAACAACCACTTTTGAATGGATGGTCACCTACCGTGCACAACTGCAGTCTTTTACCTTAACATAATGGGCCAGATTGATTAAAACTGCCAAATGTGCAGCATGGTAATTATGTTATATTCATGAAGTCTAACATAACTGCTAACATGAAGGCATTTCAGGTGAGTACACCGCTGTGTTGCATAGATGTACCAGTTGGCTGCTTGTCCTGTGGTGAGGACCTGGGCACAGTGAGGGCAGGTTGCAGTGGGTACAGTGAGGGCAGGTTGCAGACTTTTTTACTTGGGTGTGCCGGGGGGGGGGGGCAAAGCTATTTCAGGGGGGCAGTATATATCATCTCCTCCAATATACCGTCAAGCATAATACAGTCTTACAAGCAAGGCTACCATTTTGACCAAGAAATACTGTATCTCTCTATTCAGTGTTTCAGTCATTTACATTAGTATGTGTAAAAATAAAGAAACGTTGAAAAGGCATGTGATAGTTATACTATACGGCTTGTTTACGTCAACAGGTTCGTAGAAAGACATTAAAACAACAGTGAAACCGTCTAACTACAGAGAAGTAGCGGGTGATGTCATGATTTCGAATCAGCGCGTGATAGGGGAACAGGGGGAACTGAATTTCCCGTAACAGGGTAACACCAGTGCTGATACGGAGCGCTAACTACTGCAGTGCACAGGAAGAACATAGCAGTTAAGAGATTTTACCGATTACAGAATTCAGCAAGCTCTTCTGAACAAGACGTGCGGTCAGAGTGTGGTGCTGCGAGAGGGGGGGCACCTGGTGGGGCCAATAAGATTTGGCCTGGCTCTGCATCTGGCAGGTTGTACACTTGTACCGATACTGCAGGGCCCTATTCTCCTGAAAACAATATAATGCAAGAAAGTACAGTCACAGCTTCCAAACAGAGGCTTCATGATAGAGAGCACAGTTGTTTGAAAGAATTAGAGTACAACATATGAAAGTCTGTGTGTTTTTGTAGCATTCTTGGACATGTGGAACTCAATTGTAACAATGCAGGGAGAAAAAAAGACTTCTATGCTGAACTGAAGAAAATAATTTTCAAAATCTTCTGTAAAATATAATGTTACGAAAATGTAATTTCCGGTGAGGAATATATCAGGACACCCACAGAATTAATTACCACCTAAAATGGCTCAAATCACAAACAGGTTTATCACATCAGGTGCACATAGTTAGAACATTGTTACTCAGCATTTTGAAGGATGCTTGTCCTATTTAAACCTCAAACTTATAGTTTGGCGTGCTCCTGACTGTTGAAGTGAGAGTATGGTGAAACTTTTGAGGTCTTCAGAAAGAAGATTGTAGCTGCTTATGAGTCTGGTAAGGGATTTTAAAAGATCTCAAAAGAATTTGAAATCAGCCTTTCACTGTCTGGAAAAGAGTGTACAAGTGGAAACCTTTAAAAATGTCATCACTGGACCTACAGCGGACCCTTTGCTACTGTTGATGTGAAAGTGTATGCATCTACAATTAGAAAAAGACAAATTGTGCAAGGAGGAAACCCTTCTCTAAGAGAAAAACGAAGGTGAGACTGAAGTTTGCCAGAGAGCACACAGACCTCATGAATAAAGGAGACCAGGGGCTTCATGCATTTTTGTCCATATGTCCATTTCCATGATCATGTCAAGATGTATAAACACTTAACTTGGCGTACCATTATTTTCACGGCAACCCCATCCAATGCGTACATTTCTGCTCATTTTTTAAAATGGGTGGAACCTAGTGGTAATTCAGTGGTACTATGTGTAACTAGGGCTTGTACGAATGCCATTTTTTGAGCTTCGAGTATTCGGTAGTGAAAAACATCCAATACTTGACGCTTCGGGGGGAGGGGGCTGAATGTATTCTTATCTTGTATTCGCCATCTTGGATTCAGAAATCCATATTTTCGAAGTAGAATTATGAATAAACAAACCGCTAAACAAAGCTTTTCTTTTTCTGCCTCAATAGCCACATAGCCCATTTTGAATTTGCCGCAAGACCCGGCCGACCAGCAAGCTCCTATTAGCCAGTGTATTAGCCAATGCTAACCGGCTAGCTAGATAGCGTCTTCACAAAAAGGCACAAAACTTGATAAATCTCGCTCAAAACATCTCAAAACCAACTCATGCATTTAATCCAACACCAGAAACACTGCCGGCGAAATGCAAAAACTTACTTCAGTTCACCGTGTGGCTCCTGGGTGCGTCTCTCTGGGACTCCAAGTGCGTCATTTAAAATTTCTCCCATAAAATCCTTACTGCTGGTCACAAATCCCCATCGAACACCTTCTTAAGTCTTCTAACTGTCCTGCTGTGGTGTTTTTATCCACATTCAGGCTAAAAATACTTGTTTTTACAGGACAAATGATGGTCTTCTTTTTGATACACCCCTAGTGATCATTGAACATTGTATGCCTTCCATCAAAGCTGTTTTTTCCATGGACGAGCTGTGGAGAGAAATGCACCGTTAGACCCGGAGCGCGTTGGAAAGTTTCTCCGGTTCTGGGTGGAGGAGAACTCTGTGCTCGGGCTCGTTGGAAAGGTCACATTGAGATTTTAGTGGGAGTCGCGCTTGGTCTTGCAGGGATTGATGTCACGTGTAAAAACATTTTTTTTTCTTTCCAGTACTCGAATCTCAAAATGAAAACTCGAATGCCATCCCACTGAATGAATACTCGAATATTCGAGTATTCGGTTACAGCCCTAATTGTAACAATAAAACAGTGGAGAAATGGCGAAATTGTTGCAAATACCATGACATATATTCTCGGGCACGGGCGGTGGCAGAGCGTATTATAAGGCAGCTTAAGGGCTGTTAGCGATGCCTACTCAAAACTGTTGGGGTGTTGCTCTATAGTCCACAGAAAGTGTGTCACTTTGGTCATGCATGTAGCGTGCTGCATACTGTGGCACAAAAGCGTGGCTTGCCTGTACCTGAGGACCTGAAGAATGATGAACCTGACCTCGAACCACTAAATGTTTGAATGTAATGGAAAGAGTGTAAATACAGGTAATCAAATACAGAATGTTTTTGTTTAAGTAATTGTAGTAAGGTGTGGTTAATGTCACGTAGCATAGCATTTATTTATTTTTGTTCTTTGGCAACATTTTTTATAGTACTGACTATTGCATTTTGGTCAGACCTCGGTTTCTGAGATCCGAAGTTGTGCTTGGCACAGGAGAGCCATCAGCACCAGAGGTTTTGTACACAGCACAGGGGTCACTTCTTGCACCATTATCTGAAAAACTAAAATTATTATTTTTTGTTGTGAGCAAGCAAAGTGTGAGATATTCAAATATATGTATAATTATTGGAGAATCTGGGTTTGACTCTGGGTTCATGCACATGCGTACAATTTCACATTGACTGGGATTTATAAAGAGAAAGAGGGTAGAACTTTGCTTATGCACATTTTTGTGCATCTGAAATTTTTTTGGTGCAAGCACATTTCTAGTTTTGACCGTGTGCTATGTTTTAGTGTGAATTCTACACGTGGTGTTTTACATGAGGCCCCAGGACTTCTGGAATAATGCTCTTTGGACTAATGAGTCTAAAATTGAATTATTTGGACAGCAGAATAAATGTTTGGTGTTGGTGTAACCAAGCAAAGCATTTCAGGAAAAGAATCTCATACTAACCGTGAAACATGAAGGTGGAAGTGTCATGGTTTGGGAATCCTGTACACCAACAGTACCTGGCCAGCTCACTTTCACTGAATCCACCATAAATTCTACTGTGTATTAGAAGGTACGGTACCTGAGCAACATGGGAGACAATCCATAATAAAATGTAAAGCAGAAGTGGAACGGGATAATGCAACATGACGACCCAAAACATACTAGTAAATCCACCAAAGACTGACTGAGACTGGAGAGTCCTGAAATTGTTGAGTCAAAGTCCAGACCTTAATCCCTTTGAGATGCTGTGGGGTGACATGAAATGTTCTTTCTTCATTCAAAGAAATCTCAAACATCTCACAGCTAAAAGAAGTCTGCATTGGGGAGTGGACCAAACATTCCTTAGGCGGGTAGATGACAGCAAGAATGACCTGACTGCAGTTATTTCTGCCAAAGGGAGAGACATTAGCCATTAGTGGCCAGGGTGTCCTAACTTTGTGTCCAAACTCATTCTCAGTTAGAATATGGATTATTGTTTACTGAGTAAAAGTTTTTTGTTGTTTACCTGTAACAAAATCTGTTCCAGAGATAAATACAAACAAGACTAGACATTTATAAGAACATTTCTTCATAAAGAACTGAATATTTCATGGTGTCTTAGTGATTTCACACGACCGTGGCTATAGTTAATGCATTACAGAAGATGCAGGTGTTGTGTTTCTGTAAGCTCTAGGCACATTTTCCACCGTGATACACAAACTGTGGTGGCCAAAACTGCTTCTAGAGAGCTGCTTGGAGATCAGACTTCAGCTCCAATCATAATTGACCCCACCAGCTCCTTCTAATTGTTGCCTTCAGATGTTCTAGATAAGGAGTTTCAGTTTGGGACTGAAATTGAAACGTCTGGTCCAAGCATTGATCCTGTTTTCTGAAGACTGCAAGTTCAGTCCCTGGTGATGCCATGAACGCTTGAGGCTGGGACCATTTTTGGCCTTGTGTAATTGTGGATGGTCCTCCCACTCCCCCAGGAAATGCTTGCACCTGCCTTCACCCCCCCAGCTGTGGTGGGACTGTGACTAGTCCTAAGTGATTGGACAGAACCAAAAATAATTTTGAAAAAGGAGAGAATAAAGATATTTAAACTTATTTTTGCCTCAATGAAGCTGTTAACCAGCTAAAACATCAGCTAACCACCTACCTTATGGACCTTGTCACCACAGAGCACGCTGCCTTTATCTAGTGTGCTACCAGCCGTCTGTGCAGGTTTGTTTATGCCTGTAGGACTCCTGCTCACATCTACAGCACTCCTACGCTTCCATATGGAGCCTGTTACACAAGACCACACAAATGCAACACACATTATACTTATGTGGTGGGGGGAGGTTCGGCATCCCTATAGTCCAATGTGTTTGTGGCATTCAGCAGATGCTCTACTAGTGACCCAAATGTTTCAATTAGCCCACTTTATAGAACTACACCAACATTTTGATGTTGCATTATGGTCATTAAAGCATTGTTAAAGGGCTGTGTAAGCAAAAAAAATCTATATCAATGCAGCATGCATGCATTAATGTAGACATTTTTTCCATCAGTTGAATGAACAGTGCAGGAGGCAAGCCTTAATTCAGATACAATTATAATTTACATGCAGCAGGTTGATCTGATAGAGGGCTTTAATTCTTCCTGATGAAAAATGGCTATTACTGTGAGCCCCACTTGATTGCTTTCTGTAAAGATGCTTTGTGAAAACATTGCAGAAAAGGCTGTACAGATGAAATGGTATTACATTGAATATATTTTAATAAAATAAGCTGTGTTTACTAGGGGTTGTGTAAACTAGTAAAATAATAAACCTTTAGTATTTAATTCATAAATCCCATGGACGATGCTGTATGGAGTTGACCAGTTGAGGATATGGCCTGAAGTGTAGCAGTGGAAAACAAGTGGTGTACAGACAAGAGGAACATTCAAAATAAGTTCTTAAAACAAGAGAGTTTGAAAAGTTTTAAACAAGAGAGTTTGAATAGTCTTTGTCTTGCTTTGAAAGTTCCACTGGCATGCAGCAAGGACTACTTGTGCCAGCCTTTAGCTTGATAAACAGTTATTTGTTCTAAATTATTTGAAAGCTGTGGTGATTTTAGTGTAGTGCAGAGTTTCTCAAGCGTATTAGTCCTGTGGACCTGTCATGTCAGACTTTGGGGCTGCAGGGCCCTGTATAAACAACACGCACCTCCACCCCCGCACGTATCCATATAGATAGATAAATGGACAGATAGATAGATATTATTACTATAGACAGATAATACTACTATTATCATTGTTGTTTTTATTATTATTTGTATTATTATTACACCACTACAACTACTGTAATTTTCAATGTTAGTATTGGTTTCATATGAAGTAATTCGGCTGGAGTTATTATTATTATTATCGTAATTATTTTTTTCTTTTTCTTTTTAAACATGCCCATCTTTTTTGCTTTAGGCTTTAAAAAAAAAAAAACTACCCTTTTAACACTGCCAAATGATGCTGAACTTGCAGATTTGCGGTAAACCTAAATTATATTATAGGTCTAGTCACCCTCAGGGATTATTTGGCAACCAAAATTGTTAATCAACCTTTAAATATGATGGGTGTGCCTGCTTTCTCATCACTAACTGGTCGAAATAAAGCAGACACACTGACTGAGCCGCTCGGAGCGAGTTTTCTGAGTTTTTCTTTTTCCGTCCCTTGTTTTCGTGACAGAATTGAGATCGGGCCCCCAAAAAATGAACCCGACCCGACCCCAGCCGGCTTGGGCCGGGTTCAGGTTTGAGCACAGAATCAAAGCTCTACTGCCAATTCAGAAAAGCGGTCTTGCACAGGTCCGGGAGGAAGGGCACTATTTGTGGGGCGCCTCCGAGAGAAAGAATTCAGACTAGCTTGCCTTGAACACACAATGATTTATTGATAGCTCTCTTAATGCGTGTGTTTTCGTGAAGAGTTTGGAGTGAATGAGACAAAGAGCAGGAAGCTGAACGATCAAGAAAGCTGAAACAAGGGGTGGACCGCAAAGTCGAGGGGGAGGGGCGGGGCGCGCAGTGACTGCAGCGCTGAGATCAGAGCTGATCTGTCTGAATTTTGATTGGTGCAGACCCGAGGCTCAGTGAACCGCAAGCAAGCAAGTACAAGCCGTTGTGTGGCTCACAGCCAATCTCTTACATTGTTAAGTTTTGACCACTCACAGAATACTACAAATAATGAGCAATTTTGTGTTTATTAATGTATATACCCAAACTTTTCTACTGGCTTAAAGTGAGCTCTTTTTTCTTAAAAAGTGCTTTGGATGGTGGAGGTCTCAACTATAAACCTGTCAGCCCTTAAGCAAAGCAATGAAGTATTAGTACCAGAGGAGGAGGCCATGGTCGCACATAAAATGCATGTAGGTTACTGCAAACTGACCTTGTGCAAAAAATATTGAGAACATTTTCAGTGTTGACATAAACAGACTTGGTTTGTAGTGTCGGCTTATGACCGTCACCTCCTTCATTTAAACTATTTTGTGCAACTGTGGCAAAATAGTGATGATAACATGACTTTTTACACAGCTTCCTACCAGCATGTTGATCCACTGGACCACCAGATCATTCATGCTCTTGATAGTGTGTGTCTCTGTTTCATATGGACTGAGATTGTTCTAAAACAGTGCTTGTGAGAGAACAAAAATGAACAAAAAAATGATATTTAGGCATCTTAGAAGATTTGTATTGGGATCAGGAACCAAAATTTTTTTCACTGGCAACACCAGTTCAGTCTGAGCTGCACTTTCTTCCTGGGGATGATTGTATCATAGAAGTCGTCTTGTTTTTAAAGGAAATGGTGTAAACAGTTCTAATCACCGGAGTGAAGCAGAGCTGCAGATGCGTCTCGGAGGTCGAGCGTACCAAGTTCATTAAAGAAACATTTAGAAACTGGGAGCTGTTAGAGGACAGAGGAAGCATCCAGCTCTTCTGCACCAGACAGCTGCATTCCAGAATTGCTTGGCATCTGGGTGTGGTGGTAAAAAACATTTTGGTAACACTTTCCTGAAGGGCAATATTCATAGAGCTGGCATAACACCGACATAAGCATTCTAAAAACTGACATAAACCTACATAAACATTACACCGGCTTCATCTAGAAACTGTCAGTCATAAAACCTGCTTTAGTCAGAATTGAAGGTAAAAACACTTTATGAACCCACCGTAAGTATTATCAGAATTTTTGGAACAGGTCTTGCAGAATTGGCCCATGTGACCCTACTCATTAAATTGTTTACATGCCCTACACAGTCCCCTTTAAAACCACACAGTCTCCATGTATATATAACAATGAAATGGCATATTTCCTCCCACATGTATTTGTATATGTTTTGTAACTGTGCTCTGTATTATGGGACTGTGCTGTTAAAAGTCAGATTGTCTTTTATGTTTCTATTTTTAATAGATTATATTTTCTGCACTTTGCGTGTTGCTCTTGTAATATATTCTGTGTGCTTTCATCCGGTCTAACCGTCTAGTGGGGACATATAGTCCAGGGTTAAGCTTGTTCTGTAGTATAATATATAAAATAAGGCAGGGTAAATGCAAGTCATTAGCCTCTAGTTTTGCATCTCACCATGGAGTAACAAGGAAACTTGGGGCATGTTTGCTTTCATAATGTCAGAAAAAAACATTATTGCATTAAACATGAGGCACACTGCTTGCCTTTAAGCCTTTAGAATTTTTTTAGTTATATTTGTCACACCTCATAACTGTCACACTGCAATGTAATCAATGTATGATGTGTATTACACTACAAGATTAAATACCTCATTTATTTAGAAACAGGGCATCCTTTTTTGGGGGCAAAATCAAACATTACTGAGGGCTAGCTTGGTTCTGGGGGTTGAGCATCGGGCAGCAACTAACAGGGAGATGTCATTAGCATTGCAATGGCTTTTGAATGCAACACTGAAAAAGAGGAAAACCACGATAGCAGGATCTTATGACCACATACATTTTTGCAAATCATTTCTGCCTTTACGTATGACATAAGAGCAACAATATAAACAAACACCATCATATAGCAGCAGTAGCACAGTCAAACTATTATATCATGTAGTAAAGTCCTGGCTTGCTAAATAACCAAGCTCATTTTTGGCAATGAAAAGTGTTAATGTCTTATAACCCAGTCAAAATATGCTATCATGGTGTAAAGCTCTTGGCTCACAGCCCGGGTTAATATTTTATCAGGTCACTTGTACGGTAGAAACCTGTCGTATTTTCCAGTGAAATACTTCCAAATCCATGGTATTACATGTCAGTTAATTAGTGCAGCGTATGGTACGCTGACTTGAATCGGTACTGATGCATCTCTAGACATAAGCAAACAAAAGATTAAATGAGAGAGACGGGGAAGGAAGGCAAGGATGTGCACCAAGTTTTAAATAATTCTTCCAATTATAGTTACATTGTAGAGACACACACACCCTGTACTTATGTGTTTTTATGTCCGACAAATATTCCAACCACAAGAAACAGCTCTTTGCAACTCAGTCAAGGACTCTGCGCCTCTCTCTCAGCCATTTTCAGAAGAAACCCTAGTGACAGATTGAACGTGGACATTGGACTCGATCAGTGGGGGCTGATGTTGCTGGCCTCTTTTGTACCCTAGACAGAGTTGCAAGATGTATGAACGACAAATAAATGCAATCTTTCTGGTGCTCTTGCTCATGCATGTGGGTGGAGGATTCCTGGGGATTTCAAGCATGTTTGTCAGAAAACGATAAGTGTGGCCACATGGTACTCAGTCTTTCTATCGCTCTACCAGAGGGCCCCATTGATCTTGGCTCTAACCAGGAGCCGAGAGGAGCCACAGGCAGGCAGGCAGAAATGAAGAGAGACAGGAGGAGAGAGAGCGCGAAGGAGAGATCAAGAGTAGGGGCAGAGGGAGAGAGGGAGGGAGCGGGGGGGTGAGAGAGAGTCTTTTCAGAAAGCAGGCTGCACGCTCCCGAGGGGGCCAGGAACTCGAGAGCCTGACGCTTTGTCAGAATAGCAGGGAGGCAGTTTGTTTGTTCCAAGAGGAATTTATGACTTTGGGCTTTACTCGCAGATTCATTTACTGCATTTTTATTCATGTAACATCCATGCTCCACATGCCCAAAAGTGTGTAGGGACGTTCTTGTCTGACATTTCTACTGAACTCAAAGGTATTAACAGGGAGATTTTGCTCTCCCTTTGCTGCAGTAACAGCCTTACTCTGCTGGAAAGGCTACAGGTGTTGGAACATTGCTGTGAGGATTTGACTGCAGCCACACGAGCAATGCTGGAAAACGTTCTTAATCCCAAAGGAGCTGCATACTCCAGAGAATGCTTAAAGTACTCCAAGTCCTAAATTTGAAAAAAAGCTTTATACCCCTCTAGTTAAAGCTTGGCATAGGGCAAGGTGGCCCTTTGCATATTAGTCATGGCATTATACATATTTATATACATTTGTAGGAGAACATGTTGACACGTAGTGTAGATGGGAAGAGTCTTTTTTTTTTCTCCAGAAACATGATGAGTGTTTTGCACTCTGATTAATTATAAATGCTTACTTGAGTGAGAGCATATGTCAAGGTTGAGTCCAGAAGTTCTCCCATTGCATGATCATCCACATCACGTCTGCCTAGGCCAAGGCTTCTTAGTGCTGATGAGTGAAAGATACTACAGTGCCCAGCGATGTGGAGAAAACAGCACAAACACAGAGAAATGGCATGAAATATTTAATGGCAAGGGCTGGATGTGATAGGTCACTCATGAAGCCTTCATTTAAAGGAGAAAACAAAGGTAATCAAGCATGATGGGATACTGGAGCTGTTGGCATCGATCGGAACAACATGTTTCAGAAGACTGAGAGGTAAGGCTGTGTGTGTGTGTGTGTGGGGGAGGGGGGGATCCTTCCAAGGAGTGCAACGCAGAGCTTGACAGGTGGAGAGTGGAATGGGATCAGAGATGAATGAGACTCAAAATGCTTATAAAGGAGGTTTGAGCTGTTGAGACAATAGGGGGTGTGAGGGGAGGCACATCTTAATGTCACTCAAGATAGAAAATCACTTTTACATTGATCTGGTGTATCACTTTCACCTGTACTCATCTTCATTTTAACCACAGATGTGTCCTAGCCTTGCTGATTCACCAAGACATGTGACCTCTGCTATAGTCCAGGGTTATTACAGGTGTTGCCCTGAGGTCCACAAAAACGCAGTACATCATGGGTTCATGCCTTTTCTATGAAGGAAACAGAGTTGGATGATCCTAAGAGGACAGCAGGTGTAAATAGGGGTCCAATACATCTTGGAGATCTGTCAAGAACATCATTGGACAGGGACCCTAAGATATTGCTTTTTTTGTACTACTTTTTAAAGGTTTCTTTCTCTTTCGACAAATAAGCCCATCTCCTCCCAACCCCTCCAACACAAACACACACACACACACACACACACACACACACACTACAGGGCTTGTCACACTACATATTTTCCCCCTTGTTTTTATGATCAGAAATGAAAGCATTTAGTTAATCTAGCTTTTAAATGACACAATACTTTCAAAATTCGACAGCATTTTAAAATTTCCAAGCTACATACAACACCATAATTTATATTTTTTCTTCCTGTGACATCTGAAACCTCCACTGCAGACCCATGCACACAGAAATACCAAGTATTGTGTGTAAGACAATGTTTTAGCAGCGTTGCACTTCTGAATTTTACTGTTGAGGAATTCCCATGACAATGAGGGGGTTTTATGAAGATTTAAATTTTGCCCACACTTAGTGCCAGATACATTCCCATTGTGAACATCATTACATGGAGATATGCCTGTTTTGTTGTGGCTCATGCTAGGAAGTTGACCCTCTCTCAGATGCAGCTCGACACAATTTTTATTTCAACAATGAAAGGCAAACTGACTAATTCTGGCCCTTAAATAAAGCGTAGCAGAAGCAGCAGAAACATCTGCTTTAACAATCGTACATGTAGAAATGTATGGTTGTTTGTATAGCAAGATTGTCCTACAAAAAAGGCGACATGCTCATGTCAGGAATGGTTGTCCTCCTTAGAAAGACATATCGAAGCCTAAAACACAGACACACAGGGACGGGACATGGACAAACCAACCAGGGGACCCAATAGTTAACTGACTATGAATACTGAGCCAAGCTGGACTTCAGTAGAGCAGAGAGAACAAGATAGATTTAGGACTTTTTTGTGCTAGGACGTTTTCTTTTGTGCGAGGACAATGCATCACTGCCCTGTGTGTTTTAATGTACCTTAAACATTACCACCAATATCAGTGCTAACTGGTGACTGAGGGCCAACATGAGAGAAATAATAAGTTAATTCCTTATTGTTTTTGTTTGCAAAGCGGTTGAAACAGGTTGAAAGGCCATGAGATGGGGGAAGTTCCTAACCCTAACTCAAACCTAACCCTAACCCTAATCCAAACTATAACCGTAACAGTCAGCAGTTAGTGCTGATACTGGCGGTGTTACACACTCTGCATTAAAATACATAGGGTAGTGAAGCGTAGTCCTAGCACGACAAAGGGCCTAAAGCATGATAGATGATTAGATTTTATGTCATGATGTCTGCATGAAAAGTCGTGAGATCGGGTTGGGGAGAAACCATAATGACAGTCGCTACACTGTGAAGAGAGGGCCCAAGCTCATTACGCTGGAGACTGGGAAGGCTGGGGGAAGGACATAAAGGACAGCCATGAGAGTGCTCTTATGCCGTTTGAATACGATTTGCCAAGCTAATAGTATTTATTCAACTACTTGTAACAGACATTTCAAATAATTCTGTTTTTACACTGCCTTCAGAATAAAAATCTTGTCACATTCTTGCCCATTCCGTTAGCATGCCAAAGCTGTTAGCTATAAGTACAACTTTAAATATTTAAACATTTAAGTGGCTCTTAAATGTGGTGCTTTACTGCTTAGGCAGCTGATGGGCACCATAGATTTTAGCTCTCGCAAAGAATATTATGAGGAGCTATCACTGAAATCTGGTTTATGGCTAGTTCTAGATTACTCTAAAAGCAAAGCAACTAAAAACCGATATGGTGCAAATCAGTGCCTTAGATGAACCATTTTTGCATTGTATCACTATAAAGAGGAAGTCCCACATCCTGAATGTTATTACCAGGTGTGAACTGGCATGACCATTTATCATTTAAGCGTTGCTCACCATTCAGGTGATTAGCATAACAAAGACAAAGCTGTCCTCGAATCGGAGTCCGCGAACAAGCAAGCAAGGAGACGAGAGTAAAAGGGGAATCAAGACTTCATTACACACAACATTAGCTCTGCTGGACGTCCTCCAACACCCCGCTGCTGGGCATGCCTTGAAAAGCACGGCATGGGTAAATGGGGCAGCGCACAGGGTGCATGATGGCATCAGCAGGTGTACAGAGTCAAGGGAAAGTGGGATGGAAGGAGAATCTCAATCTGTGTAGCCATCACTGTCAATGTAAAGACAAAAAAAAGATTGTTTTGGGACAAAAAAAAGAGGCATACATGTCAAAGAGGGCATAGTAGAATAGGTAGGGACCTTTGTGTTTTGCTGTGTTCTTTGTTTTGGTATCCGTCACAGAACCCCAACTTCTGGTAGTGTGTTTGTCACAATCTGTTACGGCCTGGGATGTGATGGTGGGTTTTAACTAATTTTAGGATGTAAAAGGAAGGACACGGACCTGGGTACAAGAAAACAGTGACACAGGACTACGGAGTAATAGATAACAATAGTGTATTTACAAACAATAGTGAGAATATATTTACAAGACAATATACAAGGTAACAATAATAAGTGAGAGAGATATTTTCAGTGGAGAAGCTGTAACACAGAGAGACAAACACACTATAGAAGTTGGGGTTCTGTGACGGATACCAAAACAAAGAACACAGCGAAAACATAAAGGTCCCTACCTATTCTATTAAGCCCTTTTCCCAGATGTATTCCTAACTTACTACAAACAAAGGAAAACAAAACTTACAAGGTTGGAATCCGCCAGTAACCTATGTGAAGTAAACAAATGGTAATCCCTAGTGTATATGTATTTACAGGTGCCTAAAGAATCTATCCCAACTTCCCAAACAAACCCGAGTGTTTAGAACAGTTGTTCTAATCAAAAGCACGTCTCCAACTCTAATCAAAACTCTCTCTCTCTACGACAACTAACTCTCTCTCACACCACCGAACTCCCTCCTCGATTCTCTCCCGCTGATGCCTCATAAACACGTCTAGGGCGGGACTTCCGGGTGCTCTCCTCCAATTAGGTCCAGGTCTAGTGATCCCCCAATCGGGCCTGAAACTCAGTACACACAGGAGGTATTCACAGACAGAGGCAGAAATAGTCTGGCACGTAACACCTTGGTCAAGCTTTTGCAAGCCCTTGTCTCCTCTTTGTGGCTTCAGCTGGCCTTGTGCAACCCATCACACCCTCGAAGGACTTATTAGAGTGTGTTATTGGTGGGCAGTCAACACAAACGTTTATCTACATTTAGTAGTTATCATCTGTACCTGTCCACTGGCTCTAAAATCCCTCAGTTTCCTTTTGGACGGCATGTTTTCTCACTATTTCCCTCTATAGCAAATAAATTATTGTACTCAAAAGGGCATATGGTCGCTTGAGCAGTGTTGTTCCTTCCACTGCCTACAACACACTGACAGCATGGCGAATTGCTCTGAGTGGGAGCCTTAATGAAGCGAAGCCATTTTCATATAAATATGGCCTACCATTGAGAGGCCTTGCTATTAACATCTAAACACTTAACCTCGATCTCAGGTATTGATCCCTGCTTCAGGCTCTCATTCATGCAACCCATTACATTACAGCCAGCCACTGGACTAGACATTTATTCCATAACGTAGGAGCACTACATGAAAACAGCCTATTCTGCATGTAGGCTTCATATCCAGAGGCCAAGTAAAGCTATTTCTCTCCACGGAATTTGAGTGATATAACCAGTCTGTGGATTATCGACGTCCCTATACTGCCTCAAGAAAAAAAGTGTATCTTCTGATCTGACCAACAGTACCATATCTCTCTATCTGCTTTCTCCAGGATGCTTCCAAAGCAGGAGGCCCAATCCTGTGCTTGGCTTTATCTGCAAATCCCTAATTGGATTTCAGAGCTGAAGCCATAGACTGTACACTTAGGGCCGGAGGAAAAAAAGCAGAGTCCATTTTTAAAAGTAATTAGTGTGAAACTAAGTCAGGTGCGTGCCCTGAGAGCCTTAAAGCCACATTCTCACCTTCCTAATCCACAAGCTGCTTGATGAATACCCGGCAGAAAATGCTTAGGACTGATGAGCTCCCATCCGCTGTGTGCACAGTGCCAAACGGGCCATGGGAGAATCAATGCAAGCCACAAGCAGAGCGTGAAAGGTTTAGGAAGGTATCATTTATTAATATGAGTGGGTATCTACAGTGAGGAGCCCTCTAAGCATTCTTCTGGGATTATTCCTTGGGGCCTACTTCTTCTGCATATCAGCAATTTTAAGTGCCATTTTTTAATTTAATGAAATCTCTGCAAGTATCACTTATAGTAACACCCTTTTTATATTACTGGCAATAAATGTGTTTTTAAATTCAAAAGAACAATTTTTGCCTAGTGTCTAAACTGATACATCTAAAGAAGTTCTGCCATTAGTTAGGAGGCGTCACGCATTAGATGAACCACCAACATAGTAAGGAAGAGACAGGAATCAACCATGTTTAGATTCACAATAAATGGCCCAAACCTGAAAGTTCTAGATATGTCACTGACCAAAAAGCTGTAGCATAAGCAGTTGCTTTGGTTAGCAGCATGAGCAGCTCTGTTTTTATTGAATATGTATACAGAAATATGTTATTGTCTATTACCAGCTTTAAGTGTCTCATCATTCTAGAACAGACAAAAATAGCCATTAGCTGGGTTAGCACACTATTAGAAAATTTTAGCAGAAAATAATATATCAGGTTATTAATGAACATTTTAGGGCTAGTACTGAGGACCTAATCCACAGTCTGCTAATGAGTTAGCAGTCACTATCATTACTATAGTCTAGAAAAATATCTTCAATCTTCTAGAACACATACAAATATTCAAGTGCACCAATCAGCAGTGATTTAGTGCTAATGTAAAATTGGAAATCTCATAAGTCCCTATAGAATTACTAACAGAATTACCGTTAATGTGGTTTAAAGTCTTGACATGTAAGGCCAGGACTGAAGACTTGACTGTTATAGTCGCTGTTTGCCACTGGGCATTTCTATTTTTGGTCTCTACTGCCCAGAGCCTTGTCTGTCACAAAGACAGGAATGGAGAAAAGAATCCTCAGGTGTTCTGAGAAAACCTATTTTAACAGCTTTCTGATTGGCAACATTTTCAGCGTTTTGCTGGAGACTGCGCAAAATGTATCTCGTTTACATTTAGACTTTGAAATCCCACTCATGAACACACCATAACTTCTCCCAGCATTGTTCATCCCACGCTCCCTTCGCTGACAACCCTCCTCCAGCTCATCCATTTTCCTGGGCCCGGAGTCCCCGGCTGCGCTGCGTCCGGCACCATCTCAAATCTACCGCCCACACCAATTAGTGCTTGGAGGGATGGGCGAGCATCCTTCCTGCAGTCTAGCGAATTCTTTATCTGCAGCAGGTCCGTGACATGATAAAGAGGCCGGCAGCTCCCTCACTGAACATTAGGGATGGTAAACTAGGGGATAATCGTGATCTAATGAGACAATGAGGCAGCTTTATTAAAATGGCTCCAGCAGAGGGGAGAGAATGATAGAGAGAAAGAGGAAGAAAAATACACTGAGGTAGCTTCTCCATCAAAGAGCGGGGGATGTGGATAAACAGGGATTCCTTTAGCAGTGGAGGAGGGGAGTCCGTGAGAGGGATGAAGACATCATTTGGCTTCTGATTGCTGGGCCGAGTAGAAAAATGCAAGTTTAGCTTCAAATATGTCCAGTTCCTGCTGTAACTTACTGTATAAGTGCAAACCAGGTTAACGGTCACTAATAGCTAAATGTCAGGGTCAGGTTGCACTAACGGGATTATACATGGATTACACATTCAAACAACAGGTTGCAGGATTTTTATGAAGGAATTTACATTAATTCCTAGGTGTTTGGCATTTTTGTGTCAGAGACCTTCATGATCTTGCTTTTACGGTGTGGAACCGGCCCTTATGGCAGCACTGGATATTCCAAATTGTGTCGAAGTACAAACTTTTGAACATGTCTTTACCTCTGTCACCTGTGTATGTGAAATCAAAATTCTGAATAGATAAATGGCACAAAATGTAAAAAACCTGCATCCTTTACAGATTACACAAATTGCATGTTTTCAGGCACATGTACTATTTATTTGCTGAATTATACCATATTGGGGAAAAAATACCTTCAATTGAATTGTTGATTAAATAACAGTGTATGAACTTGTCCCATGTAAGCAGGGGCGTATCAAGCTTCCCAAAATTTGGGGTGTCTGGGAATGGGAAACCAAGTTATTAATACAGTTTAATCAATTTAATACCATTTAATCTGACGAAAGTGGGGTGGGTGGAATACACTGCTGTATGTAAGAGGACAGCCAAAGTTATAAAACTCTTGTATATAAAGGTTCATGTAACAGTTAAATATCACATATAATTCAATAAAATTGCTCATTTCAGGCAAACAATGCAACTATAAGATGAAGGCAGCCTACATCTTTCCCAACTGCCACTAAGACAATGTCTTTATGAACTTTAGCATGATTTGATGAGAACAAAACACTGCTAGCTGTAATCACTAGTAATAGGGAGAAAGTCCTGTCAGACTCCAAGCCACTGACACTGTGGGATCACTATGGATAGAACTAACAATATACTGATGATCGGACCAATGTTTAGGCAAGTTGCATCAAAGTTTCACCACCTAGAGGCAGCTTTAAGGATGCTGGCTGCAAGTTGTTCCTCGGCTAACTTAATTGTTTGCTCATGTGATTCTTGGCGTTCATCAACACTGAATATCGTCCCAAAGTGATCTTACTGCTGCACTCCCTCCAAAAGTGCTTTTGGGAAACAAAGCTTTCATCTGAAAAGCACTGCTAAGTGGCGACACGTACAGCACCGTTTCTGCCTTTCATACTCAAAATAATTCATATCTGGAGACTTTTCTGAGAAAAGAGGGAGGCAAATGAGAGATGCACCCCCTCCACCTCCCTCCCTCTATTTCCACCTCTTCCCAGCATCTATAGCTGCCTCACTTCAAAGCTGCATCTACAAATGATGAGTGTTGGAACATTTGATCTGGGTTTAGCCCAAGGTTTAGGCTGTTTCAAACCCTCCCACCCCACATAGGCGATCTGCAGAGATTTAGCTCTGCTGAGGCTTAAGCTTTTCCTGTGCTGTACAATTATAGCCTACCTCCTCATCTATAAACCATAATAGTAGAAGGTTTTCCTTTTTTCTGATCTCACATTGCTTTCATTGTGATTATCCTTTGAGGTTAATATTATGTACAGGGATGGCATGAGTATGCACGCCATCTCTGGTTACACTCAATCATTTACACTGAAGGGTTACTGAGAACATATTCTCATTTAAATGCAGATTGCAAGTGTTAAGGTGAAAATCACCCATCACTGTTGTCCTTCTTATTGTTTACCCAACAACAGCTGGTCCTACTGCCTCATACTAAGTAAAAGTATTGCAGGAATTCTGTAGCCCATAAAATGTAGTGGCGAACTGTGACTATTAGAGTTCTGGACATTCCAAAACATGGTCAAAAACAAGAAAAAAAAGTCTCTGTAATGCAACCTAACACTGGAAATATTTTGGCTGTTCTAGATTAAACATGAAGGCTTCCCAGAGGTATTTACAGCATCAAACCACAGATGCACAATGCTGGTCCTGGAGGACTAGTGTCCAGCACAGTTTACCTGGAGCTCTTAACTGCAGGGCATATTTAAGATAAGGGCAGTCAAGACACCAGCACTTCCAAACACTCTGTCCCTATCTTCACCTCTGGGAATCCGCAGATACCACTCTGCACTACACTTGTCATCAATTAAAGTTACATTTAGAAATTGAGGTTGTATTCCACATTACCAGTCATCAGTAAGCGGCCCTTCTTATTCCTTTCCTGAGAAAATTCAGCATGAGAGCAGAAAAGTAAAACTAAAGTAATTGAAGTTCATTGTTGTTCCCTTGGTCTCCCTATCATATGAATATTTCAAACCAGTGGCAGCCAAAAGGCCTCATGGGGAAGAGACCATCTGTTGAGACCAGAGGGATGAGACCATCAAACATTTTTGCTGCAGGAAAGGCCCCGTTTCCTACAATACCTGGCCTGCTTAGCCATACACATAGCACCTAAACACAGAAACGCACTCCAAACTCGTGGGACAACTCAGGAAGATCTGCCAGCAACAGTGGATCCTGCCGCAGTGTCACAAAGGACATGCAGCCACATGCATCCTACAGGTACCAGAGACATCATAAAGCTGCCTCATAAATAATCCTCAGAGAAAAGCCATAAAAGAGACCATCAAGAACGCCTGGCTAAGTCCACCCACCCTTAAAGCAAAGAAACAGCAGGGACTCCTTGTTATGAAGTGTTCTGTCTGTGTGTATAAAATTGTTTGTTCAGTGCTGTGAATGGCACAGCTGAGAGAAGAATACATGAGAAAAAGAAACCGCTTCCCTCACAAGTCTTTCCAGGAGCAGCATGCATTCATGTAACAAGATGCATCATGTTTAGTTTTAAAATGGTTTAAAAAAGTTGGTGTCTTTTTTTAACTTTGAGAAAGACTCCATCTCTCTCTCTCTCTCTCTCTCTCTCTCTCTCTCTCTCTCTCTTCCTCTCTCTCTCTCTCTCTTTCTCTC
>JBBMFX010000101.1:24945943-24989846 GCA_037832545.1 Rhabdalestes septentrionalis | reverse complement strand
AGCAGCATGGGCCACGTGTTCCACAGCAACAATAATACTGGGCTGCCCGCAGAGGTGCCTGTCTGTAAATCGGCGTAATACACTTGGATATCGGCCGATGCCAATACATTAAAAAATGCCAAATATCGTCCCAATATATTGGCCAGGCGATATATCGGTCAATCTCTAGGACTGTTACTGTACTTTAACACGACTTGCAGGTTGTGCTGGTCACCTTGCTGTTTGTGTGTCTAGAGTGAAGTATCTCCACACATGTGATGTATGTTGACTAGTCAGCTTTTCTGTTAATGTCCTAGTGTGAATGAACATGAGATGTACAGGGGGGCCCGAGGTTACATACAATCTCTACATAAGTTGTGAATTTACAACATTCACTCCCACTCCCACTCAGCTGACACTGTTAGCCTCGTACTCACGGATTATATGGGTGAAGTAGTTTGGTTGTGTGTGTTGGAAGAATATGCAATAATGTTGCATAATGTGACAACTGAGAGAGGAAGTTCTCCTTATCCTTTTTCTGTGGCTTAGTTTTGTTTTTAGGATTGTTCAACTGTGTTAGTAAGAGATTTAGGCTAACATGTGTTTTGACTTACACCAAAATTAGGGTTACACGGTCGAAGGAACAGATCTGTGTCGTTACTCAAGGACCCCCTGTGTTTTCATGCACCATGCTGTGTATTTAGTCTCACAAGCCTGTTTCGCACATAGTTAGAATGAGTCCAGGTTGTTTTCAGTCCAGATTTACTTTTGTTAGATTTGCTTTGTTACTAAACAGGTGCTACGAAGCTAGTGTTGCTAACGGTTTATGTCAGTAGTGGCCCATAAGTTTTAGGTAAATTCATCACCGAAAACCTCTCTCGCTTTGCTCAAACTGCATCCCTCTCTTCGTTAATGTGGATCAGACTTGTGGATGTGATTTATGACATGGTGTGACTTGAGATGACCTAAAAAAAATCAACTAAACTTCAGTTTGTAGCCAAAAGATGCAGCCTTTTTACACAGCAAGGTCTGTTTTCACAAACTGATCCAAAATTAGACATTCCTTACTGGTTTATGAACACTAGCCCTGGGGATTTCTGAAACCGCTGCCTTTAGCGATGAGGTTTTGTTCATTTTTGACAGCTCATGGTAAATCTTAGTGTTTCCTAAAGCACATTTATGAATCTGTGCCACTATAATGAAGAATGGGTGTTTTTAGAGAACAAATATGGGTGTCTTTTGACTTCTAACAACTTTTGCCTCATGCCTCCATTTCTGAACCATAACCCTGAGAAGGGTGCCAACATGCCACAGGCACACACACACACACACATACACACACACACACACACACACACACACATACACACACCTAGGATCATTTAAGAACTCTGTTCACATGACAAGCATGTCTTTGAACTGTTGAAGAAACTTAAGTCCCCGGAGGCAACCTGGGAGGTGTGAAGCAACTGTGCTACCCATTGCACCACCATGGGGTCACCAAAAAAACAAAACTCCAGATGTGTCTTGGCTGAGTATTCATTAACAGCACAATGTGAAAATCTGTGTTTATATTGAATTTTTTAAAACTAATGTGTGTTTACTAATCATGCCTTTACAAATATGGAAATGGGGTATGACTGACAGTAAACAGAGTAGCACTTTTGAATGTACTTCTGTCGTGGCTTTACTTTCAACATGTCTTTTCTGATACAAGACATGAGCTGAAAAGTGCCAGGTCAGACAAATGTCTGCTCTGTGTGCATGAACCTTTATCGCATTAAAGTTAGCTTCAGGTCTGCCAGAAAATAATAAAGATCCCAATGGACAGAGATAGTGAAAAAAATGTTTGCCGTTAACCACAAGTATTATCAGTGAAACCAAATAAAACCTCTTCAGATATCTGAAGCATCAGTATGGACTGTAAAAATTAGGGATGCACTTAAAATTCAGCCACCGAAACATTTTGGGCCGAAAATGCAACAAAAAAAAATCGCTTAATAAATTTTTTTTTTTTTAACCTAAGCAAAGATGACGCAACTGGAGTCTGCACATGCCAGACCGGATTAGATTAAGTGTGTCTGCCGTGTGGGTGCATTTCAATATTTCTAAGAACGCAGAAAGACATTTGTAAAGCGCAACCACAAAGACTCTCAACTAAAAAATCATGATCACCATGCAGAGTGTGAAGCACAGAACAGGCAAGGACCTCCAAAGGGCAGCTGATGGACTAGTGGTTAGAGCATTCGCCCTGTGATCATCAAGTTGTGGATTAGATTCCCAACACCGCTAGGCACCACCGAGGTACTCTGTGGTGTGGACACGTTTGACAGAATGGTCACTTTCCATCTGTGTTTTTGAAAAAGCAAGACAATTTTTCCAGTGATTACAGTTAATATATGGGCTATGTCTTTCTTTTTATACACTATTTTGTTATAGGGCTACAGAGAATGTTTTTATATCTGTCAACAGTTTTTAAAGCACTTGTTCTGAATGCAGTTTGTTCATGCACTTCGCTCAGAATATTAAAGTACCCTGGAATTCACTAGTTCTATGTGAGAAGATATTAAATTGTAAATCAGCCATCTTGCTTTTAGGCTATTGATAAGTGGGGCCAAGTAAAATATATTATTTCAATTTTTATTTTATATTGTGCATTGTTTGAAATCAATATTTTGCAAGTTTTGTAACAGATTTGTTCTTTTAATAATATAATAACGATCATTTCTTTTGGTTTTCTCACTTTCTGATTTCATTTTCGGTCCAAAAAAATAATTTCGGTGCATCCCTAGTGAAAATACCTTGTAATTCAAAAGTAATATATTCTAAAATTCATTCATTCAGCAATTCTTTTTAATGCCTTCCTGTTTGACACAGACTTTCCAGTGTTTATTATGCCAGGTCCCTGCTTGCTTCGTACTTTGCCCCCCTTCATGCAAATTAGTCAATGTAGTATCTTTTGGGATACTCAGTTCAAATCTCTTTCATTTCTTCAAACTCTTCAACCACGGCCCTCAAACTGTAAAGGGCAAGAAACAAAGGGATCTCTTCACATGCGATTAGAGACCTGCTTTTTTAAAATATTGAGCTAGTTATCAGCCCAACATTTGAAATTAACCAACTCCCTTCTGACTTCTGTTTCCAAAGTTTGGAGCAGAAATATGTTTCCCTGTTGATTCAGGTGTACTCAGTCACAGTGGATGATTTTGGTGCTTTGTAAGAGCTAAAAGACAAACCTGTATTTCTGCACAGGCCATAATTCAGGATATATTAATCATAACCAAGTTCTTGCCAGTAAATTTTGGTCCTACCTTGGGAGATATGGTTGTGCACCCATCAGAGATGGCCCCTTTCAGGCTGTCCAGCTATATGCAGGCCCTGAATCCTCATGAAAAATGTTCCACAACTGTTCACTATTTTGTACCTGCCTGCCAGTTCTGCTTCTGTTTGGTAGTTGAGGATTCTGTAGATTAAAAGAACGTTCTGAGAAGTAAGTGAAACATCAGTATGAGACATAAAAACCGGGAGGAATGATTAGTCAAATGAACAAAGTCCTTCAGAGCCCCTAAGAAGAACCAACATTCCAAAGCTGAAACTCCAAGGAGTATATGGAAGAATTGCTAAGCTGAATGGCCATACTTTCATGCAAACTTTATGGAGGAACCAGAAATAGTCCTATTGTTCTTCACGATAGTTTTTTACATCTATAAATATGCAAATGACAGTTTATTATACAGAGTTAGACATATGTTGATACAGACTTTTATTTTTATTGAATTATACAGTGAGCAAATAAAATAATGCGGGCAAGCTGCAAGCAGACATAAGTCAGGCATCAGGAAAATGCTACCTACATTGTCTAGGAGAGACATTGTTAGTATGTATGTACAGTTTTGGTCTTACAAGTGCTTTTATTGAAAATGCAATAATGAAAGAAACTCATTTATATTGTTAATAGTAATCATTAGGTTTTTGAAGCAAATTTTACACTCGTTTCCAGGAAATTAAGGAAAATTAAGGGGAAATCTGCACAGATTAAGGCAGATTAAGGGGTAAAACTACTGAAGTTTTCCCTTACCTTTTAAAATGTGCCCCTTAAATAACCAAATCTACTGACAAAAATGCCTTATGTTTAGGATTAAGGGATTTCACACCTTAAATCCACTTTTAAAGTCAAATTATGGGATCGGTTTACAAATTAATGGCCACTTAATTCAAATTAAGGTGTTTGGCATATTTTCAGGGGTGGCACGGTGGTGCAGGGGTTAGTGCTGTTGCCTCACAGCAAGAGGGTCCTGGGTTCGACCCCTGGGTGGGTTGGGCGCAGGGTCTTTCTGTGTGGAGTTTGCATGTTCTCCTGTGGCCGCGTGGGTTTCCTCTGGGAGCTCCGGTTTCCTCTCACCACCAAAAACATGCGTGATTGGGGGATAGGTTGATTGAGCACACTAAATTGCCCCTAGGTGTGACTGTGTGTGGCCCTGCGACGTGCTGGCGACTGTCCAGGGTGTACCCCGCCTTCGTCCGTAGCCACTGGGACAGGCTCCATCTCCCGAACCTGAGTGCAGGATAAAGGGGTAGAAAATGGATAGATGGTATATTTTCAGGGGTAAATTAAGGTAGAGCTTAGCAAATTTTAAGTACATTCTGTTTCATGGTGATGTGGGGAGCATTAAAAAATCTAGAGAAAATTAACTTGATGTCTTTTCATGTTCTGGAATCTGAGTTTATCTCACTGTCTAATTGATACTACTACACTTAGGCGAGGACAGTAAACCTATGCATCTTTAGTTAAAAAAGATCATTATTCATGATTAAATAATTAATGATACATTTACAAGCGACCAGATACAATCAGTGCATTAAAAAGATTTGGAGAAATGGCTCCTCTGGTTCCAGGGTTGTACACTAAGCTGAGTATGAAAGCAAAGAAAAGCAAAGCTAGGCAGAAGCACGGCAAGGTTATTCCCCTGGTTAAAGTTTCACCCAGTGTAGCAAGAAAAATGAATAAAACCGAACAAGTCACAGGCACTGGCAACCCACGTTTGGCAACATTGCGTGTCCTTTGCAGAGCATGGACTGTGAAATGTATGCATTAGACTGTGAAACCAAGGATTTTTTTTTTTTTTTTTGCACTGGGTAAATAGGAACAAGAACACAAACACTGATGGTTCATGGAAACCACTGGTATTAAAGAAATGTTGTGAAAGAGGCAGAAAGATATGTGTTTGGTGGTTATTTCCTTCTCCACTCTTAGCTCCTCACTCACTTTTTTTCTGAAAAGTCAAATGAAACTTTAATGGTTTGTCAGACACCTACATTATTGATCTGCCTCTGGCTGGTTCACAGCAGCTGGTTTAACTAAGACAAGGTGGAAGAGGCCTAGGTCCTGCTGACCTGGGCTTTCATAGTAACTAGTTGATTCCAACTCTTTCTGCATATCCGTACAGCAGTGAAACTTCTGGAAAAAACTCAAATTTTAAATGAAGCATTAGTTATAACACAAACATGACAAACAGGCAAGACAATTCATTTACAAAAGATTTTGAAGTGTTTTTTTTCAATGGTGGGCATTAGCATTCACCAATAGCTTTCTCGTGCCTTGTGTCATACTATCTGCAGATTCAATCAAAGTCTAGATTAACTAGTGGTTCCTGTTGGTTGTTCTGTGACTGCTGCATTCTTTCTGCAGCCATTCTTCCCCTGCATTGTCATAAATAAGTGTCGGAGTCCATTAACAATTTATCAGTGCAATTACATCTTACGTCAGCCTGTATCCATACGTGTCTACATTCATTTAGCAGCAATGGCCGAATGAAGTGCTGGTGAAAGCTAATAAAACATGTCCAGATATTTAATCACCATCCCTAATATGAAACGTCATTTTCATTAAGCCACTCAAAAAGCATCGGCGGGGTGTGACCCTGATTTAGCAGCGATTGTTCTGTTTGTGAGAGAATGGTGGGGTCATGGATAACAGCCTAATGGGGAGCATCCTCAGGTCATGCCACAGGCATTGAAATCCTCAAATCTGCCTGGCCAATATTGTTAAAAAATGACGGTAAGTGATTCACTGTCAGAGGAAATTGTCTGCCACTAAATGGGCATGGACGGGCGGCAAGGTGAACAATTAAGCACTCATGTGAAACCTTGAGTGTTGAAAGAAAGGATTAGACATTTGTAACTTTTAAGTGGATTGCAGTGATCTTATGATTAACCATATGCACTGTGTGAGAGCTTTGTGTATTGATATACTTTAACAAATGGCCTAACAATACTGACAATTTGTAGGGTGTGTGTTTAAATGAGTACAGGTAAGTCAGTCTGGGGATGTTGCTAATGATATTGGCATACTGTGTGAAGAGGTGGATGGCCCTTGAATGTTTTGTTCATCAACAACCCAAACCCTCACCCTAGTCAGAACACTGCTTTTGTTGTGGTGGAGGATTAGTTATGGGACTTTTATTTTGATATTTTTGAGTGTGTATGTCTGTGTCTGAGGTCACTGTGATCACCTGTATTGTATTTAGTTTGAGTGATTAGGGGTTTTGATTGGTTCTTTTTAGTGTGTGTTTTGTATTTAAGTTCTTTAGATTTCTTAGTTCATTGGCGAAGCAACCCTCACACCACATCATGTATCCTGCACGGTATCCTCTCCTTATGTGTGGTGTTTTCAGTTCGGCCCGCATGCCTGGTTTGAATTAAGTTTTGTTTTTGTATAGAGTCTGTGTCAACATTAAATACCATCTAAAGAACCTGCACTCTGCACCTCGCGTCACTCCCGTGCACCCTCCCAATGTGACAGATTGCTTTGCCCACCAGAAGAGGCTCTGCAGGTTCTCCCACAGACTCCCAGGCTTGAGGTTCCGGAGTTGTGGTGGCCATCACTGGCAGTCTGGTAGAGCCTGAGCCAGCCCGTACCAGCGCTGGGACAGTGAGCTACAGAGGGTTTCTGGAGGAAAGGTCCTTTAGAGTCAGAGCCCGATCCGTGGGGCTGGCTGGAGTTCAGAAGCTACCGGAAAGCCAACTGCGGAGAAGACGCTTGGCTGCAGACCTTGTAGCAGTGGGGCTGCAGGACCCGGCATGCGATGGATTGCCACTCAGTAGAAGGATTCTGCGGAAACGCCGCAGATCTCCAACCTTTCGCCTCGGGGCAGTTGGATGTTTGCAGCTCTTCAGAGGTCCCGGATGCTGCTGCATTAGAGACATCTCTCCATCGGCTGCAGACCCGCACCGACCCCGAGCCTGCCACTCCTCTCCCACCTCCGCCGGGGAAGGAGAGAGTGTCGGAGAGCAAGGTGCTCTCCAGCGTGCTGGTGTGCTCCGAGGGAAGGCCCCCCGGTGTTCTACGAGCTTCAGCGTGGTGAACCCATGATCCCGTGAACCTGGCCGAGAAGTGGGCCGATGGCTGGCAGGATGAGACGCCACCCCCTTCACCTGAGGCCAAGCATGACCCCCCCCGCCGGCAGTTTAGGACGTTGGCTACGAGGCCTGCAGGACTGGACGCCGTCCCCTTCACCTGGGCCCAATTAAGAGGCCTACAGGGTGGGACCGCGTCCTGTATGCCTGAGACCCAGCATGCATCCCTGTCTGCATGTTTCGCATTCCTTTTTTTGGGGGGGATTTATAGAGCCCCAATTGGGGCTCCACTGAGGCAACCCTCACACTACCTCATGTATCCTGCACAGTATCCTCTCCTTCTGTGTCTTCTGTGTGGTGTTTTCAGTTCGGCCCGCGTGCCTGGTTTGATTTAAGTTTTGTTAATTGTAAAGGGTCTGTGTCAACATTAAAACCATCTAAAGAATCTGGACTCTGAACCTCGCCTCACTCCCGTGCACCCCCCCCGATGTGACAGCTTTGTCCATTTTTGACCTGTCTGCACCTGCTGATTTTTCTAATAAGCTGATCTGTACCCACCCAACCTGCCGGTCAACCCACTAGCAGGCAACCTGTCTTTAACTTTTATCTCCAACCATGAAAATAACTTATTTTATCATATTGTATGGCCCTGCTCCAACATTTCTGAGATGTGTTGCTGCCATGAAATTCAGAATAAGCTTATTTTTCCTTAAAATTATTTTGATGTTTTGTACTTTGAGTACAATTCCCCCCTGGACCAGTGAGGAGGCCAACTTTACCTGTTACTCCAAACATATGATGCTGTCCAGAGGAAGAAGCGGACTTAGAGGTACTGGGAAAATTCTCCAGATGATAGCTGCATTCCTCACTCTTCTTCTTGGCATGAAGAAGCACTACAAAAACAGAAATGTTTTGAAGTCAGTAGCAAAGGGTTTTGAAGTCAGTGGCAATGTATGCTATGCTCTTCCTTCCCTGCAGATATCTGAAGATGAGCTGCTCGCAGGAGGAAGATGGTCCAAAAGATTGTCTACCAATGGCAGACTAAGAGAGTGACCTGGGAGGCAACAGCTGCTTGCAGGATGTCCATCTCAGATGGATCTGTTAATGACTAAGATACGTTGTAACATTCGCTGATGAGAAATGATTGTGGCTATCAAACTCATGCCATTGTGGTTGAGCAGGGAACTGACAAAAGTAGGGGATTTAATAAAAAAAATGGAGGTTGGCAAATCAAAAGGAACAGAAAGTACACGCAGAGATGATGGAAATGTAAGTTGGGGAAAGATGAAAAAAATGCTGAATGAATAAGTACTTGAAAGGGGAAAAATGAAGGTCTGACTAGGAGTGAAAGAGGGGAGCACAAAGAGAGCAGGGAGAGGTGGCTGGGAAGTCATGGAGCAAGCGCTAATATGGACAGGAACAAAAGGAGGGATGGAACAAACCTAAAATAGAAGACGAGGAGTGGGGAGTGAGGGAGTACAGAGGTGAAGAAGCGAGTGTATGAATGGAAGAGGAGCAATAAGAAGCAAGCCTAGAGACAGGAGCCAACCTGGAGTAGCTGGAGAGTAACTGAGGTGACAGAGAAATTAAAGACTGACAAGTAAATGTGCAGAGGATTCCTTTACTGAGAGGATCGAGATGGAGAGGGACTCCACTGCAGAGTTAGCTCTTCACTCTTAAAGGAGCCCACTGCCTTCAGGCACTTTGTAGAGTTCACTCGATGTGACAGGGCTCTTGCATGTCACACCTGTGGACACAGAGGAAAGGAAACATATACATACACAAGCACTAGTTATCCATACTGCCTACGTAAAGTCCAAACAAGGGATCTCCACTCCCACTGGTGATGATGCAGTTTAATGCAGACCAGTCAGCAGGGTGCTACGTCTGAAACCAAGAGTACGCTTCCCTTCAAACAAAACCCACCCAACCCGAACCCGAACCATAGGATTGGGGTGAGCATGCAAAGACTCAACGTATCAGCTGGGCTTATATACACACACTAACACAGACAGCCAATCACATAACATGGACCATCACCCTAATCATTGAATTAAACATAAGACAGGTGGACTCACCGTTAGGTGACTAGCATCCCCTACATGACAAGCCATGAACTCACACACGTGCCCAGGGCCATCCAATACTCTGGCGACGGGCTCCGTTGGAGGAGTGGCTGAGAAGGACCAGACGTGCAGAAAATTATATTTTATTTAAAATATATACTTGTTTGCAGTCCATTGATCCCTTACCTCAAAGTTAATACAGTTTATCCAGTCAGTTTTTAACACTGATTAGCACTGATATATGGAATCAGATTTGTGCCAAAATTTCAAAACAAAACTCTCCTAATATCAAACAAAATTCATTCAAAATTCATTCTTGCCTTTGAGACTTTCAATTTTGCTGCTAGATTTTCAGTTTCGCTGCTGGCTTTTCAGTCACGGCGCCCCCTTTTATATTATGACTCCATGAGGATTCAATTTCAGTTCTGGCACAAATCTCTTGTGTGGGGACGGGGCTTCGCCTCATTTGCCAGCGGGCTTGCGTGGACTATTAGGAGTACGGACAGCAGCAATAGCCTCCAGTTACAATCACATACGAGACTTAAGATCTGTGCACAAGATTAACTCCACTATATGTTCATCGATATTGAACATATTTGATCAATACTTACAACTGATTAATCGTGGAGTTGATCTTGGGCACAAATCTCACATCTCATATGTGATCGTAACTGGCGGAGTTGTCAAGAAGAAAACCTCACAGACAAGAATGAATTTTGAATTAATTTTGTTTGATATTAGGAGAATTTAGAATGAATTTCTTTGATAGTAGGAAAGTTTTGTTTCAAAATGTAAGCACAAATCTGATTCCACACTGATAATGATGAGAAATAGGCAAATAATATGCATAATCTGAGAAAAAAAATCAGAAGAGCCTAAATAGATAGACAGATCTTTAGAAGTGCATTGCTAACTTTAGGTTTACACAAGGAAGCACAGATCAATGGCTGTGGTACTGAATCCCAAAACTGCGAATCTGTACATGCACAGAGGGGCATGGTAGCACATCTCGATGGGTAGCATGTTTCAAAAGAACACCAGCCCGAGTTAAAGTCATGTGATGTGTTTTTTTAACATGTTATATTTTTTGTGATTAATTGATTGAAATAAACACGCTAATTCGACACCCATAATTACTTGTCATTTGTAAATCTCTTTCATTTGAGTCTTTCATTATAACAATTTTGCACATTTAAGATTGCTAAGTAATTCACGATGCACCTGACAGCAAATTAATCCAAATTCAAGCATTTGTGACAGTGTAATTTGTCTCAGACTTGGGTTCTAACCTTGATTCTCCAGACAAAATACAGACTGCAATCAGAACAACACGGATTCCCCTTGAATCTGGCATGTATGGCTGGAGTGTGGCTCTTGGTGTGGGCAGCAGGGCTGGGGCACTGGCCAGCTGATGACTGATATCCAGGCCGTGAGGCCACTGTGAATGATAATTAATGACGGTCTCTACATGGCTTCAGTGCAACATGCTGGGCCTCTTAAGGGGGTTTCATTTATCAGTGCTGTCACTGTGATTAATCTGGTGATGCCGGTAGTGGGTTCTAGCCCACCCTTGTTCTGGCACACACACACACGCATACACACACACACATCAGGGCCAGTTGGGAGACAACCTCAAGCAGTGAACACTGACCTATCTCGGTCCTTTGTGTGTTGTGAATTTGGTCTATGAATCACTGCTGGCTGAGGGGAAGCTGTCAGATTCTTGATCACGCTGCAGGACCCTTCACTATAGCCTCTTCTAATAGACATCTATCAATATGTTAATGCAAACATGCCTTCCAATGTTCAAAGTGACAAAAATCTGTGTTGCATTAGTGGTGAAGATGGCTGGCATAAACTGAAGTTTATAGGCTGGCATCCATCTTCAAGATGCCCCCTGTAAATCTTCACAGCAGCGAGCCGTCCCTGCAGTGGACTGCTGTGCAGAGAGCGTGGGCTGCTGCTTCCAGCCTGAGCAGAGGTCCTCGTTGTGCATGTGGAATAAACAGTAAACGGAGACAGCATGCACTGCATGGTGTATTTGTGGAAAGGTTAGGTCAGCATATATATTCATTACATTTGCATGTATATGTGAAGAAAGAAATCGCACATTATTTATTTTTTTGTTCTTTTTTTATTTCCATGGCCTGAACTGGAGGCCTAGCTTTTACAAAACAGTGAATCCACAATACCGTGTTCTTCCAAACGGAACGGCGTTTATTTTCTGCTTTGCCCATGCTCTCTTTCAAAGCCTGCTCCCTGACAGGTCTAATGTTCACTGCCTGTTGGGCTAATGTCTGCTTTTTGAATGTCTGAATGGATGAAAAGTCTTTAGAATTTAGCAAATGTTTGTGTCACCTTTTACCAACTCTCCATGGATTACAGAACTAGTACCGCAAGTGTCCTGGCTCCCCACCCCTCTAGAATGCTATCATGGCTCATGTGAAATCTAAGCTGGCTGGAGGTAGCATGTATAGGAGCTCATGTCTAGCACACAGTGGTTCTTTCCCTTTGGTGTAAGAGGCAATAATTGTAAAATATTTCATGCTCTTTCGATTTGGTTATCTGCATCAACGTGTTCCTCACATGGAGTGCCACACGCTTGCATATCCTTCCATGGAGGTTTCCTAATTCAATAAATCTGCACCCAGCCGAGCAATACACTCTACCTCAGTCCTCCAGCCAAACAAATATTGATCCGTCAAATTACCTTCCAAGGTCAAACTCACTGGGCTGAGCCGATAAGGTGGAGGAACTGCTCTGGACACTCGCATTACATTGAGCTGTAAGGAGGCTGAGGCCTTAAAGAGCTGAGCAAAAAGCCCATTTGAGCCTCAGCAGGGGCTCAGCCTCGGACAGATAGCAATACTACAACTAACCTACCTTACCTCATCCAGGGTTTTAAGCAGGTCAAACTAGAAAAACCTCAGATGGCAATGGAACTGCATTAAAATGTTGTAATGCAGGGCACGTTTGTAACACAAGCTCTCCCACAGAGAGTTTTAGAGTTCTTGCATCGTAATGCTGCAACAAGCACATTTGGAAACAAATATGAGAATATTTAGGCAAAATGTGGATGTGAATGTAGACGGCTGAGTGTGGGAGGATGAAATCTTAAAAACAATTAGGCTCAAAAAAGTAAATGGGCACAATGTTGCATTTGTCAGCATTTTGTAATGTGCAGCCTGTCCTTTCCTCCTCACCTAAGACATGTAAAATACTTACTGTGGAATTCTGTCAGTTGTTATATCATTTAGCTAAATATATCTTCCGAAACTATGTGCTGTTTTTGAGCTAAAAGTTTCTTTTTGTCCTGTTATGGCAAAATAAGTGGGTTTATTTGCCATGTCACAATAGCCACCTAGCTATTTGAGGTGTTTGGGACATGCTTTCTTCAAGCTGTGACCAGGCCCTCCTGAGAGTGAGATTTTGGTTTCAGCATTGGATCCAAAGGCTTGGAGGCACAAGGTTTCTTGTCCACCTCAGATCTGCAGCCGTGGCTGATTTTCCAGCTCATAGGGGTGAGGACATTTTCTACAAGGCATAACAGCGCTTCTTTTGATGCAGCAAACAGCAGAGATAAATAGACTGTTTAAATGATGCTGAGCTAATTTCACATGGCTCTGTTCTGGCGGTGTAAGACATTTTCATGTGCAGTTTTAGCTGTAGCATGGCTGAATATGTGTATTGATAAGTGATTACTTATTACTGAACAGCTAGGAGAACAGCTCAGCCCACAAGTGGTGCCTTTTTGGTCCAAAATCATGCAGCAGGACTTTTGTCCGTATTTGGTCAACAGGACAGATGACACTCGCAAGAGTGTGAAACCTGTCACAGTGCCGAGGCCTCTACAATCAGACATCTGCAAAGTCAGCTCTTACTCATCACAGTTGCTCAAAAAGTTGAACAGATTTGGCCCCCACTGCCCTGAATGGTGTCTGGAATATTCACCTGATTCATGAAGCTGAAATATGGCACTGCATTGAAATGTTTGCTGCAATTTTGCTGCAATTTTATCAAAGAGTCTGCCATTTATTATTGTTTCCTATGAAGCCGTTATTCATGTTATTTCATTACGGAGCCAAAAACACACAGCTAATGAGCAAATGGTTGACCTTAATAGGCGAGCTGGAGCACACTTTTAACATACAGACTGTGGATAACATTTGCATTTATTTATCATGACTTAAATTGTTGCTGCAATTTTAGCAAGAATTAGGCCAGTTATGTTTTTTATTTCTATGAAGCTAATGTAAGTTTTGTGTCTGTCTGTTTTGGCACCACACATCGGGTAACTTGTTTGGATTACCACATTAACAGGTCCATTTTGATTAGCTTTCAGAGAGCAATTGTAAAATCCTGTTGTGATGAGATGAGACCAGAGCGCCCATCACTGCCATACTGACTTCATCAATTCGACTATATTACTTTGCTGTAAATTTTGCGGCAAATTAGAAAAGCTCAGACAGAGCTGGATAGTGAAGCTGAGGAGAAAAATATAAATGTACTGCTTGTGCTAGATGTGAATCAACCACAGCTTCTAGTCTTGTGTAACTGCAAGTAAATCAATATGGATGCCAAATCCTTATTTTGATAGATTTTTATTCTTTCCGAGTTCTTCAGCCCCATGCACTGCCTGGCTGATGTAAAATCCATCCTTCCTGCCTGATGTGACCATGGATGTCTTTCGGAATTCAGTGCATCACCAAATTGCCGCTGCTGGGCTGATCATCTCGGCCTAAAAGTTAGGGGCCTAATGTGAAATCCTTCAGACACTTTTTGAAGTATTTTCAGGAAATAGGTGACTGCAAATGCCTAACAAATGCAGGTTGTTTGTGTTATCTAAGTCTGTCTGAGGCCCTGCTGCTCGTAAATGCTTGCCTTCAGAACCATTTCACTGATAACAGGCTTGGAAATGCAAAATTCTTGCAGCTGCAATTGCCATCAAGAATAGGCTTGCTGTATTGTGTTCCCTGTGTGTCAGACGACTGTGCCTTCAAATCATGAATAGAGCTGGGTAGAGGCATTTGTCTACCTTCAGGATCAGAGTAAATGGACCCTCAGGTGGAACGGTGGAAAGTGTTAAAGCTCCACATCAAGACAAGCTGAATTGAGAATTTCCTCTCAGCTGAGTGAAACTTTTTCTGAAAATCGGACTCATGCTGATCCACTGTCAGAACCCCCGACACCTATCCGTGTCACTATGGAGATTTTTCATTGTGACTCAGAGAGCTTGCCGGACGGATTTGTTTGTTTAATCTGGCTAGCAGGTGGAGGAGCTGGCGCTACCAGCTTGCTGCTCCCCTCCTCCTGACTTCAAACGGGTCGTGTCTGCCGGCTCTGCCTGAGTGGGACAGCAAAATATGCCTGGAACCTTTGAGGTCAGAAAGAGTAGGCTGTGTCCCCGGTGAGGAGTCGCCTTAATCTTTTGCAGCTACCAGACAGCCTCTTGTATATCTCAGGCAAACTGCTTTTACAAATAAGCCAGGGAGCACTTTTCAGACAACCAGATATTTCTTATAAACCCAATCCAAATTTGTTCATATCATTTCAAACGAGTTACAAATTGTTACTTTGTCTGAACCCCTGTTACCTGATGCCACCTGGCACCTGATGCTATGTCCATGCTTGTGAGAAAAATAAAAGGATATTTAATGTGTGTGTGTGTGTGTGTGTGTGTGTGTGTATATATATATAGAAGTCAAATGGACCTTAAGTTTTACGTTGAAAGGATGAATATTTATATTAAATCATACATTTAAAAAAAGCCAAATAATAACATGCCAGAAGGAATGGTGTCAGTCTCGCCAGCCTTCCCGTAATCTAGCATTAGACTACCGTATTTTCTGGACTATAAGGGGCACCGGAATATTAGCCGCACAAGCTAAAAATATGGGGGAAATCCAGTTTTGTTAATATATATAAGCCGCACCAGACTGTAAGCTGCAGGTGTTTTAGTGCCTTTTATTAACATTTTGAACGTTTTTGTGTGTGTGTGTGTGTGTGTGTGTGTGTGTGTGTGTGTGTGTGTGTATGTATGTATATATATAGAAGTCAGATGGACCTTTAAGGTTTACGATCACAGGAATTTTATATTCTGAATGTCCCCAGTGTTCACACAAAGAAAAGGAAAAAGGTGTTCCAGTATTGTGCTTCTTTTGACTGGAATAATTTGCAATTCTGAAGGGCAGCATGGATTCTAAGTTGCATATGTGTAAGTGTTTTAAATGATTCTGTTTTACTTTGTAAATTTAACAGCTTTCTATGTTTATAGTTGTTGTAAATATTTTATTGTATGGGTTGTGATGATGCCATTTGGCCAGTGTGATCTCAATCTGTGATCTCAATGGGACCTTTCCTGGTTAAACATGGTAAATGGTAAAATAAAAATAAAATTTTATAAAAAAAACTGTAGTTTTCCTCATAAAATCCAGGCAAGTGATCCTAAAAAAAAACAACCTAACCCTCACCCAAAAACCTCTGTGGCTGTAAAAATGTTACACCAAAGAATGATCTATCTTTTAAAAATTTGCTTTGAGAAAGTCGGGGAAAAAACATGTTCAAAGATTTACTTTTAACTCTGTGTTCCAGTAATAAGAAGACATTTGTTTGAACGGTTTGTGTGAATGTGTGTGTCTTTATATTATGGCTTTAACAGAAAAGTCGACTAGACAGAGGCTAGTCGACTGAGATAAGTGTTTTTCTCTCTGTGCATGCACTTGTGTATGCAATGCAATTTCTGCCTCTGATTGGCTGATTGGTGTTGCTTGAATTAACCAATTATTTTAGTCCCTTCATAAAAAGGGAGGTACATCTGGCATGAAGGGGATCCACAACAAGATGAGAGACAAGGCAGCAGAGGTGACAGACACACACACACACACACACACACAGCTAATATAAGAGATCATAATTTACAAAACTCAAAAGAAATGCAAAAATTTGTTTCTAAACATTTGATATTACTGACAACTTGCAAAAAAAATATTAAGCATTTTTAAAAATGTATTCGTTGTATCTATCTTTTATATATATATATATGTATATATAATACATTTTATTTATAAGTGTCTTTCATGATTATCAAGGTTACTTTACAGAATTTATAAAAGTTAAAGTATATTTGAAGCAGACAGTGGATTGTGTTCTCCTCAGATGTTCAGAGAGGGCATTCCACACTGGGGACCATTAGCAGTTAATTAAATCACTTTCCATGGGTACGGCCGGCCAGCTGAATATCATTAGGCACGATGATGACTCTCTTTGCGTGGATATTGCATAAGTTTGTGTCTTCGAACAAACCCACCAAGTACGCCTGGCTGAACAGATCCACCATATTTTGGTAACAGTGGATCTGGCCTGTAGCGGTCAGGCTTCTTCACACCGCCGGTGGCCGGAGCTCCAGCTGCATCCTGGGCACCTTCCCACGGCTGGACTTGTGGGCGATCTGCTTTGTAATCACCACAGTAAATAATAGTAAAATATATTAACAATACAATACTAAGTTTTGAAAGGATGAATATTTATATTAAATCATACATTAAAAAAAAGCCAAATAATAATATGCCAGAAGGAATGGTGTCAGTCTCACCAGCATTCCCGTAATCTAGCAGCAGACTACCGTATTTTCTGGACTATAAGGGGCACCAGAATATTAGCCGCACAAGCTAAAAATAGGGGGAAATCCAGTTTTGTTAACGCATAAGCCGCACCAGACTATAATCCGCAGGTGTTTTAGTGCCTTTTATTAACATTTTGAAAAACAAGCTACCGGTACATATTTGCATAACTTTTTGCGTATATGTACAAGTAGCTACCGGTAATTACAACTACGAAACATGTTGTACTGTACTTTTTAAACGAGTAACAAATGTACTGTATAACAATAACCTACAGCACACCAGAAAAATAAATTCGGCCAACCTTTTGGGCTAAGGTGCAGTAACACGGCTTTAACAAGAAGAAAAGTCAGTCTTTCATCGCCATCTGTGTCTTCAAGTTCAGGCCATCTGCTTTCATTACCTGTGAAAGCTTTTTTCATCTTTTTGGATTGAGCTAGTTCTTCATGCTGGTGTCTCCATCGTCTCACCATTCATTCAATTATACCAAGGTTACGTGCAGCAGCTCTATTTCCCTCGCTGAGAGCCAAATCGACTGCCTTTCGTTCAAAAGCTGCATCATATGCCTTTCGTTTGTTTACCATAATGAGGGTTTGTGAATGAAAGCTTCCTTTGCTCCTGTTATACTCGTCTTGCTCTTGCTAATCAACTTTCTTTTTGTGCTAATTTGTACAGCACCACTTTGCCTGACGGACGGACACGCGGCCAACACACCACCCTTTCCCCCCTGTGTGTCTGATCACATGCCCCTCCCCCAGGCAAAGCAGCGCCGCACAACAAAACAAAACAAATCCTCTTAAGCTATCACAAAAATCCTGAAAAAATCCGCACTGGACTATAAGCCGCAGAGTTCAAAATTTGAGAAAAAAGTAGCGGCTTATAGTCGGAAAATTACGTTCTATATATTTATATACAGGGTTCCCCAAAGGTTCAGTGTTTGCAATCAACCTCAAATTGTTTGCATAAACCCCTGAAAATTCATGGCCTTTCAAACATCTGAATTTTTTTTCTTTATTCATGGCAATGTATCATTTTTCATGCATTTCAGTGCTAAATTATTAAGAAACATATAATTTACCAATTTTGTGTAAGCAATTTCAAAATAAATTCAGCTACTTTTCCATATAAAATATAACTAAACATTTTTAGTACTGTTGAGAGAAAACAAAACAACCATAAATTGGCTCCTGCCCCGTGACGCATCTTAAGTGTTCTTGTGTTTTTTGTTTTGTTCTTCTTATAGACTTGTTTTTTTATTACTGTAAATTAAATTATTACTGTATTTACCATACTCATACTCCTGTTTGCATTAATTACAGTATATGCACGGGTAAGAGTATTTTACATTCTAGCCCTGTGGGAGACAGCAGTTCAGTGTACACTGTACAATATGAATACGGGTTTACCTTTAGATTTTTTTAGGGCAATGTATTAAGTTTAAAATAAGTTTAAAATGACATAAAAATGTTTTCGGTGTATATTTGGGGTGCATATTTGGGGTTTAGAGTTAAAAAAAAATGCATTTGTAGGCTTTTTTTTTTAAACAAGTGCTCTTGGAATAGAACACCCGTCATGAATTTTGGGGGTCTACTTATTTACATACTTATTTAAAATGCTTTTCATGCTGTTTTCATACTTTTTATGCTTTTTGTGTCGTAACTGACAATGAGGGGCCTTGAACTCCAGAAGGCTGGTTCCATTATCTCTGTGAGTTTTAGTAAACGAAGCCTTTCAAGCACTTTGAATAGCTTTTTGACTCTTAACAATACAATCATGCATATATTGGAAAACTCAGCTTCTGAAATCAGCTTGTTCAGTGCTGCTAGCCTAGCTAACAAGTTATAGAAATTAGTTCCAACTACAATTCTGCTTATATTTTTGAGAGCAAAATGTATCTTTGCGATAACGATTCATTGGTGCACCTCAGATTATTTGCTTTGCATTTCTTTCAAAAGTGAAGAAAAATACGTTCACACTACCTTGTTACTGCTATCAGTCAGGACTTCAGGTCTTGCATGGTGGTCCGGTGCCTCAGCTCACTCCCATGGACGTTCCCTCGAGCATTTGAGCAATTGACCAACCATCATTCCAAACATGTAAACCATATTTCTTTATTAAAGATTAAGAAACTCCAAGCAGCATATTCATAAACAAAATAAGAGTCTCCCTCAGGTGTTATGTTACAGACTACGCTATGATAGACTTTGATCTTTTTTTCATTTTAATATCTTTTTTTTTTTCTCAAATCAAGAGTGGAGTAGGTGGGTATAGGCAGGGTGTGGGTATAGGCAGTAAGGTGTTGACCTTACAGATTGGACATCCTTGCCTCCACCGACGGAGGTTGAGAGCCACAGGTTGCGTTACACAGTGTAATACGATGTCACTTTGGTTCACATTAGAAACTACATGGACTTGTACAAAACATACAGGCTACAACCATGATGACTGACAGGAAAGCGTAGATGGAGATTGGTGACATCACAATCCTCCTTGAAAACCGGTGGGGGGTGATTACCTTTCCTCTAAAAAGGCGTGTCCTTCTTGGGGGATTTTCGTGTGGAGAGTCTTTTGGAGCTAAAAAGAGTGGTCCCAGCACTGGTTGTCCGATATTTTGGCCTGTTGCATGGTGATCATTGGCTAAAATATAGCACTTGCTCATAAAGCCTGGGTTAACCTCAACAAAGTCTTATCAATTAAAGCAAAACATTAGAAATAGATAGGAAAAGGGAATATATGTGAAATCGGGACTTTCGTTCCAGCACCCAGGAATGCCTAGCCGCATGCAATGTCAGTAGTCATATTTCAGAGGGGTCATTTTCTTAAAAGCTTCCATCTCCTAACCATGTGACAATTTAAGAAAATAATGACGTATTCTTTTTTATTTTGTTTCTCTCGTTTCATCTCTTTAAAGGAAAATATCATCTGTTATACAGAATATATGTATTATAGAAAAACAATATTCCCACTATTTCCCAAAAAAACACACTAAGAACTCCTACATTGGGAAACATTAAATGGTTTTGAAAGATTTTCATTTTTAATGGTTTTTAATTTTGACGCTCTAGGCAAAGCCTAAATTAACCAGGCCAGATTCTTGGTGGCAAGCTTTGGTCAACCATTGGTAGGGTTGTTTGTCCACCGAGGGCTGGTGTAGGATGTTAAAAATTTTGCTTAATCACACATTGTCCCATGTTCAGGGAATTACCACCCTTCCTAAAATTTCACCCAAAATAAAGATAAAAGGTCTACATGCCGGCCCTGTGTGCAGACTGACAGTATTCTCTTTCAGGATACTTGTGCTTGGAGAATCTATGGCCTCACTGGACACAGTACAGATAATCCATCCCTCTGGTCCACATCCTGAGGTGACCTGTGACAAATGTGGCTCAGTTGCCTCCCAACCCAAGAATTTCCGCCTAATGTGAACACTTAAAAACAGCATTCGATAATCAACAGAGCTCGTTACAGACAACAACAACAAAAAAGCACTGCTGACCATCCAGAATGAGGATGAAGTATGTAGTGATTTCATATATATATATAAAAAAAGGAAAAAAAAATATCGATAGAGAAGTGTGGGATAATCTAGTAACAAACTGTGGAGAGACATCTTTTATTTCGGCACTTAGAAAACAATCACAATGAATTTTGCGTCTTTATCCATAGAGAACAAAATTTACAAAGCCATTCAAACAGTCGTTTTTGAGTCTTTTTGTTGTATTTTTATTTTTTTTAATTTTGTTGGTCTCTTTTTTTCAAGTTTTTCGTCTTGTTTTTGTAACTCAGCTTCAAAAATTGAGAATATTCAAAATACACTTTACTCACTTCGCTCTTTTGTTATTTACAAATATTTACAGGAAAAATGATCTCTTCTCGCTGTTTTTGTTGGGTTTTTTTTTACTCTTGTATGTGTATTAAAAATTTCTACTTGCCCTCTTTCCCTTCTCTTTACTTTTTTTGTTTTTGTTTGTTTCTTTGTTTTTACACGTGCCAGTCCCACACCCTTAAAGACAACAACCCAAAAAAGACAAAAGAAAAAAAATCCTCAGATGGATGTGCTGTGGGTGGGCTCAATGGCTTCTGGGATGGGTCCTCCTGGTACCGGCGGATAAGACATTGGCATGGGTGTCTTGGCGGGGCTCTGCCGGAAGAGCCCCCCGTTGGGGGCCCTGTGTTTGCATTGGATGGAGGGCATGGTGGAGCTGCTGAGGGGCAGGGGCAGCGTGCTGCCAGGCCCCGGTGCCAGAGTCCTGCCCATCCCATGGCCCTGCTCCTGGAGGAAGGTGCTCACAGACAGAGCCGTGCCCGGGAAGTCCCGGCCAGCCTCCCGTGCCTGGCTGGGCTGCATGCTGCCGATGTCCAGGGCAGAGATCTCGATAGATGGGCCGGGGATCTGCTTGTGCGCCATGTCCTCGTCCATAAGACTGTTCATACGCCGATGCACCTGCTCCAGGTTCACCTCCTTGTCCTGGAGAGGGTGAGAGAAGAGAAAAAAGGGGGGGAGGGAGGAAGGGACAGAGAAGCTGAGATTGGCTGGTCCTGCTGCACGGCTGCTTTGCTTTCATTTTTGTTTTGGTTTTCTTTTGTTTGTTGCTTTTTTTCTTTCCTGAAGCTCCACACAATTCATTTCATACTCTTGCTGCTGTTTGGCCTCAGTAAATGGCCAATTGGAACAGTCCTGGGCATGATAAGTGTCGATTGGGGAAGACGGTATAGAATGTGCACCTTGAAATCAAATTTGGCCAGTGAGTGTCTTAAACAAGTCTTACATCTGAATTCGATTGGGACTAGAGGTCTGGGAAATAGATAATGCTGGAGCCAAACTGCATTGAGACAAGCTGGGAACATTAACAGGACTTTGTGTTGTGGCTCTTTATTAGCCATGAAGGTGGGTAATGTTTTGAACAATCAGTCTTGCTGGACCTTCTCAGGGCTATTTACCTTTCAGCAATCACGGAATATGAATTTTGTTGGGCAGACATTAAAATTGTTCATGGTTGTGGTGAATGGAACCAGATGTCTGCCTCTAAAAGCTCCCTCACAGAAGGTTATTACATGAAATAATAATAAGCACACTGCCTGACACCCGAGACATTTCCAGAAGGTTCTGGCCTAAAACTAAACTATTCATGGTGTTAGGGTGCAGAACACTAAGAGGCAAAATAGTTCGCAAAGAAAAAAGACGTACTTCGGGTTTGACCCCTTTTACCACCATCAGCATTTCAAATAAACACTCAGAAGACATGTGTAGCTTCGCTGAGAGTCAAAACTAAATGAAACTGCTATATTTGTGTTGGAAACAGGACATTTGGTTACATTCACCACCACTGTAAAGAGACCCATCTCAATCATTAAATATGCAGAAATATGATGGAATGGCCCTTTTTAGCCATTGTACAGTTTGATCTTAGTTTCATGACAATTTTATGGTGGCCAGTCACAAAACTTAAAGGACAAGAGCACCTGTTAATGCAGTTTTGCACTAGTTTTGCATTATTTCAGCAATTACAGAATTAGTTAAATAAATAAATACATTTGTGCCAGCATGATGAGCAAAACTTAGACATGACCTCTTAATTATCGCCCACAGTTTGGCTGAGGACATGATCATGATGTTTGCAGAAGAAGGCCTGTTATGAAGGCCCTCACCATGGCATTCTGATAAATTGACTGCTTTCATAAGGAATGCAGATGCGACACAGCTTGACTCCAGGGGCTATTGAATTGGCGCAACATTTTCCACCTCCCCAAGACATGAAAGCATCTCTGAGCATTTATGCCAATGCACCACACAGCCAGAATTACAGAGGCACTGCAGGGAGTAATCAAAACTTGGGTACAGGCAGGAGGGGTTAGACAAGGGATAACAAAGCGACGGCAATGGGTAAATTAGTCGGCCATGTCAGGATGAAGCAGACTTTTCATTATGAGGATCGCTGCTATTACTTAAAGGCACACCTGATCTGACTAACTCTGACTTCTCTGATGGCAAGGTATGTGTCCTTGCACGAAACCAGAGAGCAGTTCTAAAGACTCGCTACATCATTCAGAATTTCCCAGTAATTAATTAGGCCATGTAGGTTATCCATTCTCCTTCAAAGACTTCAGCAGAAAATAGGTCTAGGCCAACAAACACATCACATTTCATGAAACTGTCTGTCCCTTGACTGATCTAGAGGTTCGGCCTTGCTGATACACAGTCTTCAAAAGTGGACAGTGTCTGAGGATGAAGCCATTCTTGTCTGGAGTCGACCAAGTTGCATGTTGACTCAGCAAAAGTTCCCAATACTCCCCTGGCACTGCCATGTCATGGTCACTGATGTCCATTACCGAATATTGGTTGAACAATATGTCTGTGGTTTGGAACTGACCAGTGAGAGATAGCTTTGAGGGGGAGCTTGTCAACTGTGCATCTGGACATATGGATATATATATAGATATATATGTATATATATATATATATTAGGGATGTCCCGATCCGATCACGTGATCGGAAATCGGGCCCAATCATGTGGTTTCAGTATCGATCGGAATCGGACGTTACCTCCCGATCAGGACTCGGGTATACAATGTTGTGTCAGGTTCTCTCGACCCCGCAGTCACTCCCCAGAATACTGAGACACTTCCCCTGAACTCGCGAGTGAGTAAGTGAGTGGTGATTAGGGGGCGTGGCAGGCGGCAGGTGCCCAGCGCAGTGCGAGTCGCCTCATCTCTGATCACAAGAACACCTGTGGGTGATTATTGAAGGGAATTGTGGATCATTGTCTGCGTTGTGTGATTGGAGGAGTGAATAGACGAGTCAGCTCACGCTGCAGGAGAGTTTGAAGAGGAGAGAAAGATGCCTCGTGATGGCATGAAGGTGCAGGACATCACAGCCAAGAAAGACTGCGGTAAAGTTGGTTTGGTTGAAGAGATTAACAGATTTTATTGATCAATTTGGTATTAAAAAAATTGCCAAAAATAAACAAATGTCATATTTCCAGAAACATGACGTGCTTTGTGAGGAATTTTAGTCGGAAGGTATTAGACTTGCTCTGACACCACAAAGTCAGATTGCTGAAGAGATTTAATTGATTACTTGTAATAGTTTTGCGACGATGCCTAACGCAGCGCTGCTAGTGCGATAGGCAACACCGAGATCGCAAGTGAGAACTGGGATTATTTCGGGAAAAGGAAGTATTTGCGAATATCAAATGAATGTCGAAAATCAAACCAACTTTACCGCAGTCCAAGAACGCACAAATGATTGGAATGACTGACTTGCCATTCGCCTTAGTATAATATATATATATATAAGTATCAGATCGGGACTCGGTATCAGCAGATACTAAAAAAATCAAATGACTCGGACTTGAGGGCAAAAAAACCTGATCGGGACATCCCTAATATATATATATGGTGGACCTAGAAGATAAGTGAACCCCTCAAGATGCAAGATTGTAAACAATGTTGCAAATAGAAGCACAATTCAGGGTTCTAAATAAAGACTACAGTGACTGGAAACAGTGGTCCAGTGCTTTCTATGAGGGGTTAGGCCTGCGTCATTCCTAATGCAATGTAGGAGTCCTTTCAGTTGGAGGCCAAGCCACTAGTCTGAGCCAGGATATTCAGTATGGTTCCATTATTTGGCCACAGTGACCTGTGTAGGTGCTATAAGCTTAAAAAGCCTGGCCTTCATTTCTTCAAACTTCTTCACTGACCTTGTGCTTCTTGGAATGCATGAAAACGTACTCCACCCCTAATGCAAACTGCTTCGACATTAGATCAAATAATGTGTGTTGGATGGTTTATGAAGCTACATCCCTCAAGTACTGGTCCAGAGGGGTGAACCAGAAATCTTCGGCAAGTTAGCACGGAGCTAAACAAGCCCTGATTCATCCATGTGTGTTTAACGTGACCATCACTAAAAGACTTCACTGAAGGCATGATGACACCTATGGAAAATGTTCAAGACAACTGACAAACGTACATTTACACATTTAAAAAGGCCAGGAACCACCAATTGTCATAAAGACTGCTTTGGTTACCCTTGATGTCATGGCTGAGTTTGACTGCAGTCTTTACTTCAGTGCACAGCTAAAACAGCTACATTTGGATGTCATAGTGGCCTTGACCTTAGATGAGGCTTGGAAAAAGTCCAGGCAGATTCAATTTACTATGTAAAAGGAGCTAAAAAGAACTGAAAGGACAGGAACATGTTCCTATGTATTTTTTCATACCTCCCCCCCTCCCACTGACCCCATCATATTCGGACCCTTCGGACAGAACGCAACGTATCAGATCGAACGAGCTCTATTCTGACCTGTATCAATAGCCTCTGCTTCATCCCAGTCTCTCTCTCTTTCTGTCCAAATGTCCTTCCTTCCCTCCGATGAACCAGTAGAAATATCATTATATCTCAATGGATCTGAAACCCTTCCCACTCTGTAATCCTTAGTAACCTGCACGAGATCATAAACATATCAAGAAAGAGATAAAATAATAAATTAAAAAATAGTAAAGAGAAATTCAGACTGGTCACCATTGACATGTAATTGCAATAAGACGGTATTGCTGGGGAGTGATGACTGCCGATGCTTCTAAGTCAGAGTTTTTTTTTTTTTATGGCTCTATATCTTGCTTGGGTGCTGCCGAACAAACAGGCCCATGCAAGCATCCTTTTTGCTCACACTTTAGTTTATGGATCCACATCAAGCCTCCTCAGCCTCCGGCATGCACTCTTTACCGTCTCTAGCCCAAAAGACGTTTTAAAGGCTCAGATTTGATTGTAAAGTGATGTGAGCAAGTGAAAAGTTTTTGGTTTGCTAAACTGAACAGTAAAAGTTGTATGATCAGCAAAACCAGCGTGTCAAAAATGGAGGATCACAAAAAAACGTCATTGATGGGGGGAAAAAATGACACAGTTATACTGGGGGGTCAAATTATTAGGATGATTACTTCTTACAGCAAATTTGTTTCAGTTATTGGGTTTTGGAAGACATTCTGCTTCACCTTAGCTGTAGAACCTACTATACTGAAATGTGCTCTGTTAAAATTAAATAAATATCCAATATTTCTCCCTACTGGGGAAGGAAATATTGGATATCGGAGACATTGCTGTAATATGTGCAGAATACTGATGCACAACAGTATATTCATTCAGTGTAGTCAGGTCAGATCAGATCAGGTACCCTAAAATCTTTCCCCAAACACAAAGCAAGACTACACTGTATTAGTAAAGCCACTTTGTCTTTGCCCCTGTCTCTGACTGAGTGGATGGTTGGGGTGGGGTGGGGGGTGTGGGCGTAGGCGTAGGCGTAGGCGTTGGCGGGGGGATGGGGGGTGGTGGTGTGAAGCAAGACCTGCTCTTGGGTTTGTCTTTGTTTAAAATGGAAGGGACCAATTTTGATTTCAGCAGAGCACACCTATAACTGAGTGTACTGGAGCTCGACTAAGTCTGGGCTCGCGTCTGCGGCTGGATCCTTAAAGTAGAGTGTGGCAGTGTCGTCGCCCTGCGCGGGCCTCCTGGCCCTGTGCTCGGTCACCTCTTTGGGCTGCTCGTGCCGGCAGCGGTTGCTGCTCCACCACATCTCCAAGGCAGCCACCAGGCAGGCCAGCACTAGCCCGGCAGCCAGGATACAGAAGACTCCGGCAAAGCTGTGCAGCTTGAGTGAGCGGCCATCGGGCTGAGACCCCCAGTGGCCACTCAGGTCGCAGCGGCCCGATCGAGGCCACCACTTCTGCTTTAGCACGTCCAGGTCACCTTTCTCCTGCAGCTCCAGGATCCTGCACAGGTAAAAGGCAGCAAGAGAAAGGTATGTTACACAACAATGATGAAAAGGAGATGTTTGTTTCAAATGAAAAGTCATGAGTAGCAATTAGATAACTGCTATAGCAATTAAATGCAATTACTGACTCGGTATAGAGTGCAACTCCAAACCACTGTTTGATAAACATTCATTTATAGTATTTATATCAATACTTACTACAGTATTTTGTGTACATAGCATAGGTTATATAGTACACATCATATTCAGAGTATTTTCTAAAGGGTTTCATTTTGGCGTTATGCTAGAATTATTCTTGTATCTGTGTCTATGTGTGTGGGCAGTTGTGGCATAAGCTGTTTCCTCCAGGATCAATAAAGTTTTCTGATTTTGATTTTGAACCTCTTAGCCTTCAGGCAGTTTTTCTCACTGTTTTCCAAGACAGACACTGTAGTTTGACTTTCTTCCCTGATTCCATTGATATGGTAATTCATTTGGGTGTATTATTTCAAGTAAGGCACTAAATCTACAGTATTATGGATCTCCAGTGATTTCTCAGTGAATGGTGACCCAAGATCAGGTTCCATAAAAAAAAAAATCACAACCTTTAACAACAACCATATAGCTAACTGGAAGTCTGTGTTCAAAAACAAACTTTCTGACCAAGTGCCTCACAAGAGTATGATGGCTGTGTGTGGTTCGGTTCACCATATTTAAACAGATCTCCTTGTTTCTGTTGATCATCAAAGGTCTTTCTATAAAACCACATGGTGTTCTATTCCTTGCTGCATAAGGCAATCGCGTAAGGCACTATGAAAATGTGAGAACGCTGTTTGATGTATGTAATGTAGCGCACCCTTTTGTCCTCAGGGGACACGATTTGTAACTGCTATTTGGAGCCAGATGTGATGGCATTATAAGCATTTAATCCCTCCTCCAGCTTAATTAAATGTCAGCTTTTGTAGTCACATTTTGACGAAAATGGCAATGAAACAAACAGGACGCAGAACGTAGGGAAAATCGAGGCTTAAGAAAAACAGACACTGCCACCATTAGCAGCCGCTGCCCAGTGGCCCAGACAAGCAGCCCTGGCAATTTCTGGGATGAAAAGAGTCCCATGTGATGGAACTGTGCGATAGAGCCCTACATAAATATAGGAGCATAGCGAGAAAGGTGATGGGACGGAGAAGCGTAAAGTAAGACGAATCCCTCTCTCTACAGAAGATGACATGTTGCTTCATGGGCCTATTAGCCCCGGAGCTGGCTCCCAGCTGTCCCTGAGAGAGTTAGCATGGGGCTTCGACTGCTGTGGGGTGTTGAGTGGAAATTTTCCTTTTATGTTTAGCATTAATTTATTCTACCCAAACACTACTTCACAGTATTTTGATTACTGAAAAGAGCAAAGGACCCAATTTAGTATTCAAGGGCTGTAAACTAGCATTAGTAATATTTGTCATGTGCCCTATTTGCATTGTCACTTTTCAGTGTTCCCTTACTGCAATACCCAGTATGCACCGGGACAATGTGTCATATAACCAATAGGGATCTGCATAAGGCGATACAGAAATGCACTGGTTAAATACAGATGTAACATTTGGTTTCCTGGTACGTTAGCTATCTGGTTTCTCTGGGTTCTCATTAGCTAGCTAGTAGAAATGCCTTCATCCACTTTCAAGATCCTTCATCAGGAGTGTGTTTTCCCACCTTTAAACCAGAAAACCTCACTCTTGGGTACTATTATGAATGTAGGAGACAATATCTCGGTGGTACTTCACTTAATATACTCATGACACCTTTATAAACCTTCATAAAACTGACATCACATCAAAATGTATAATGTCTTAGGCTGCTTTAATCAAATTTGAAAACTGATAAGCTTTTCTAAATGTTTATGCAGGCTTATGTTGTTTGTTGTGAAAGGCTTATATATGTATTACGATAAGAAAAGATAAGATAAGATAAGATAAACCTTTACTAGTCCCACAAGTGGGAAATTTGCTTAGTAATGGAGAAAGTGACAGTACAAAAAACCCCAGTAGAATAGGATAAAAAACAACAACTAAATGATAGAAAACATAAATTCTCAATATATAGTCTAAGTTTTAGTTTAAATATTGGTACAGAAGTATAGTGTGTGTAGCTGTATTATGCAAATATAATTATATGTATATAAAATATAAATATAATGTAAACATTGCACATATTGTAAACAGAAACATTCCTGTAAAGATTGCACTTAGTGTGGTTGCATGTGAGAAAATTTAATGACAAGTACCCTGTGTATTGTACAGATTCACAACAGTTTCTTATAAAACGCATTGAGAACTAAATAGAAGTTCTGTTTAGAAGTTCTATGGCATATAGTAGTTCTAAGAAACTTGGTTCTGTCTGCTGAAGATTATGATGTAATCAGGCAGAAATTATGCAATTACGGTCAAACCATTAAAGTTGGACCAAAGTGGAGAGCTTTACTATCTCCTCTACTGAGCTGGCCTTTATGACTCTAATAAACCTCTTCCACTTTTTTCTTCGCTGCGGTGTCTGGCCACTGCAGACGGCCACAGAAGTGCTTCTTCTGACATTTTTTAGGAGGTAATTGGTGAAGGACCTGTGGGGGGTTGCATTCACATGCTATAATGGAGAACCTGGGCAGTCATTAAGGTTCGGGTGAGGACTGGGAGGGTTACACAAGCTCACCAACCAGCAGTAATCGCATGTGGCCCATGTTGCAAGCTGTTGAGTCAGGCCAGGTTAGTCAGGATGGATCAATACGGAATGCGTGAGGAGGCAGCCGAGAGGCGAGAACTGCTCTCCCGGTTCTTGGAATGCAGGCGCAATATGATTATGCAGTCTTAATTGGTTACGAGTGATTATGTGGAGATTTGTATAATCTGCCCGCATCTGTTATGTTCGCAAAGGGATCAATTTGTAATGGGGAAAAATCGGGCCCATGAAACTGCAACTAATGAAACAAAGCTCTGCTCTTAATAAAAAGTGGCAGTAATTTATAAAACACCCTCATCCTTTTCTTGCAATTTGACTGCTTGACAGAGGTCATTGAAATGTTTGTTGTTCTTCAATGCATTTTTCTAATGTTTCTACATGGTGATCACACGATCATGTCATCTTCCATCTGCTGCTTGTGTGCTTGAAGCTTTTGAGCGAACTGCATTTATCGCAATACTTGTTTTCCAGGAATTTGTGTGAGGTCTTTACCAAGCCCAACTCTAAACTCCTGGAGGAACAAATATTACATTTCTGGAGCCCCTGCATGGTCTAAGTCAGGGGTCTCAAATCTGTCCTGAAAGGGCCGCTGTGGGTGCAGGTTTTGGTTCCAACCAAGAAGAAGCAATACCCGAGTAACTGAAAACCAAGACCAACTGATGACAAAGGTGGAATCAAATGTGCCTCTTGCTTGATTGGAATGAAAACACCCACAGCAGCCCTTTCTGGACAGGTTTGAGACGTCTGTTCTAAGTTTTTGCCTGTGTGTGGCTCATTCGAAAGTGGAGCTGAGGAGAGAGGATGTAAAAGGTATGGGAGGCACAGTGAATGGAATATTTACTTCTGGGAGAAGAGGTCTCTGTAGGGGCTCCCATGCTGCAGGGCGATCCCATAGCCTTTACTACTCATGCTGTTGCCCGATACAGTGACGGTGCAGTCGTCGTCTGTCAGTGCCGCATACTCCACCACTGCCATGTCCCACAGGAATGCATACGGGCCTTTCTTTGCCTGCGTAATAAAACACCATCATACATCATATATCCTCGAAAACGTAACACTTGAAGGGACATACCAGCAAATATTCAAACATTATTAATAAAATCTGACATGCACATTCATTCACAGTAAGGGTAGATTAAGATGGGCGTTCTAAAACTGCAAAATATCCACACATTTCTACTGAACTGATTTTTTTCCAATATTTAGTATAATTAAATGGTTAAAATAAAGTCAAAGATATAAAAAGTGATTTGATTTAATGGTGTGGTGTACTTAAAAAAAATCATATTCAATTTTCAATCTGAAAGGGAGAGTTGTTTCACATTAAAAGGTTCAGTATAGAATCAGAGTGCTTCTACAAACTGTGCACATAGCTGTTTTTTTTAGGTTAATCTATAAATCCTTTCAATTCTCTCATAATTGAAAGATCTCCACCAGTTTTAATTATTTTTTCCATAGGTAAATGATTAAGATGTAAACAAAATTATTCTGACTCGTGTACAAAGTTATTACATGAATTGGCAGAAAGAAACTTTTGGCCAAAACTAAACACTTTCATTCTGGAGGATTACATGTAGTTATCATTGGGCAATATAATGCCACATGGCATCTCATATTGTTAGTAAATAAAATGGCTGCATTTGTGCAGCAGACGGCTAGACCACTGTCCCACTTGCCGCTACCGTAAAGAAATGTGAGTAAGATACTTTATGATGGCGCAATTAACACCAAACCCAGCCTCAGTGATTCCATCAACCATTATGGGGGATTTTTGGAGAATTGGTGGGCATTGCAAGAAACTGAACACGGTGGCAGTTAGCAGTTTGGATTGTTGGGCAGTTAAGGGAAAGAACCCCTGCATAAATCTTTATGAAAGTGTTAATAGTCGCTTTGGCTCTCGGATTGGCTTAGACTCCCACCAATCAACATCACTGGCCAATGTAATGACTCTTTCATGATTGTTTGTAATGATTAACTCCCCATTTGTTTTTAAAAGTGGCAGTTGTCATGTTAGCAGTCTTTATGTGATAACCTATGGGGAGAAAATCGATGTTTCTGGTAGAAAATATGCTAAATTTCTCTGTGCCAGGAGTTCATGCAAGGAACTAAACAACACATTTGTGAATATTGCATTGTGTTGGCTTGTCTGTGGAGATTTACTGGCCTGAAGATTGACCTGAATAACTGGCCAAGCTGATGTGCCAATGTAGTTTCTGAGTCACAGAGAAAGAAATGAACGTATTTTCTCATAACTGTTTGCTGAGGCATAACGACATAGTTGTTTAACAGGAAACATCCATATTTCCATACTCACTGATGTAGCATCTTTTATGGAGACTAATGTTGACAAGAAACTGCATTTACTATGCATGGCGGTTTTAAAACTTCCATGCATGTGTGCATTTACTCCACATGCTGGTCAACATCTATGCAAAAAACCATGAAACAAGTAGAACAATAATATAAATATCTTGAAAAATAGAACAGCAAGCAGCATATTAACCTTTGTGGCCAATTCTGAGGAATGAGCATTATCTTGACTGAAAACTCCTAAAATAGTGCCCAAATGGGAAATCTCAAGGCATTCAGAAAAGGTTTAAAGATTTATGGTAACTAGCTTATTTTATTATTAAGTTCTGTTTGGAAACAACAGAGTTAAAATAAATTCTCTGTAGTATCTAGGTAGTGAGCCTCTCCACTGGTCAGGCCTTCAGGAGCTGGACTGAAGTTCTACCGTGTCAGATTACCACCAACATATTTAGGAAGAATAATCATTCAATTACTTTCAGGTGAGCAGGACCAGTTTCATGAGGGAGAATGTCACTCTAGGCCTATCTGAGGTTTTAGATATGTCACTGAACGTGAATACGATCAGCAGTCTAACCAGTAGGTGTATTTTAGATGATAGAGAGCAGCAGCTTTATGCTTCTTTACTGAAGGAGTCACTGTAAAACGCTGCACACTAGCTCACATGTTCATCCTTGTTTAATATAATGCTAAAAGTTGTTTGTGTAAGTTAAGACTAAACAAGCATCTCTGTTCTAAGTGGTCCAATAGAAATAAAGTATATAACACAGACAAGGATCTTTCACTAGTAGATATGTAAAGTTTTAAGAGGTTGGTATGTATTGCACACCTGTGTACTACAGTTCTAGTTCTATGGAAAACACTTTAGGTAGTTTTGTAGGGTTTCTTTAGGGTCTCCCTTTCAGGCAACAAAATATACCTTGCGGATGCCCTCTGAGGGGCTGGACACAGAGTAATCCTGGCCATTGTTCTTGCTGATGGTCCTCCACAGCTCAGCATAAGTGCTGTCCTGCTCCAGGGGGTTGGTGCCCTTGGCTCGGAAGTAGTCGTACACTGCTGAGTCCCGCACTGTGCCATAATCCAAGTCCATCTGTCTTGCCAAGTCCTGAAAGGTCCTGTAAGGCATACAGAAAGATAAAGGCATGGGTAAGCATATACTGAATCAACACAGTTTTACCAGGCTTGGAAAACACACTGCTGTGAGTCTCGTGAAGCCTATTAGAATATGCTCATCCATGCACTTGGCCATAGTAATATAGCTGCAGAAAAAAAGAAACAAACAAACACACCTATTTTTTATAAAAGCATTATAAAGTGGACCATAAAGACTATACTTAAAAGTTCAAGACGCCATTTCAATTTAATCATATTTTTCTTCTCTCTTATTTTGTCATCTGCTAAATAACTATTCTCACAAAGAAAAGAAACCACTGACAATTGGGTTAATATTAGGGTGATGACTTCCAATTCAGTTTCCATCTTTGGCAAAGTACCAACGAGTCTGAGTATGTGACACACTGAAGTAAGTCTTCTTTAACATTTCCATTTTAAGCAACATTATATAATAAAATTTCAGTGGCAGTGACCTCCTTTTCTGATGTGCTATACTGGTTTTGTGAAATAAAATTATGCCGCAAATACATGCAATAATTATACTTCAATGGAAAATGCACATATGGAATATTTAGAGCTACACTGATAACTATATGAGGTTGGCTGTAAATATGGGGGTGGGGCGCATAGGGTCAAATAAATTGCTGAAAAGTGTAGGGGTAGGTTATATGAATGGTGGCTGGCTCATCATTGCGCAACATTCTTATGTTTTAGCAACTTCAGTGTTTAAAAGGAAGCCTTCCATTTGGTTTCATCTAAGAAGCAAATGTACTACATGCTGTGTTCTGGTTCGTTGTTTTAAAAACAGGATATTAATTCAGTAGGTCAGTATTCTAAAGGAACTCACCTCAACATGTACTTGGATATGTTCCCAATACTTGTATGCCTACTCCTCATAAGGGTAGGTTATGTGGAGGTTAATTAGTATTAGGGGTGCATTAGGAAGGCTTGCAGTAGCATTGATGCATTCCTCTATGGCTATATATAAACCACACTCCATGTTATGTAACCCATCAGATTCCACTCAGACTCAGAGTGAAATTGCCTCTGGTCCAGATCCCACTGCTCAAGTCTTGATGAGCTGAATCCAGACTGGGCACAATCAAACAATCTCTCGCCCTTCTCTCTTCGTGCCCAGATTAACAGAGAGCGAAGTCTGACTCATGCAGCATTGATCAACAGGATGGGAAACAAAGGCAGAAATAAATAAGGCACTTGGACATGTCTGTACTGAGGTGGGATATATATATATATATATTAGGGATGTGCAGAGCGGCCGCTATTTGTATCTGTATTTGTATTTGTTGAAGGGGGAAAAGTATTCGTATTTGTATTTGTATTCATGTAAAATTTATAATGAAGCGTGCAAACTGCGGAGCAGTGCCGGCGCCAGAGTGGACCAACTGGACGGGCATGTAAGTGACCATGTGCGGGCACTATCAAACGTGGTTCCGGGGTGGGGGGTGTATGGTGATCTCGGGACGGCCGTACAATGCTGAAGTTAGCTCCTTATTCACAGCTCCTTATTTTTGTTCCACCTTAAATGCTGCTCTCCAGGCTGCAATATTGCAATTTCGCCTGTAGGGGGGGGGACTTTACTGAGGTAAAGAAATGACATATTACTGCCTGGAGAGCAGCTTTTAAGGTGGAACGAATATTGCGAATACGAGCTGTGCATAAGGACTGTGGAGCTGTGCAATTACTTCAGCTTCAGACAGCGATTCATGAATTTTCCAGAACATACATTAAAAATACTATTTGCCATATGTGATATTTTCCATCCATCCATTTTCTACCCCTTTATCCTGCACGCGTGGTCGGGGGTGGGGGGGTGTGGGGTGGGGTGGGGTGGCGGGGACTGGAGCCTTTCCCAGCTGCTACGGGCGAAGTGGGGGTACACCCTGGACAATCGCCAGCATGTCGCAGGGCATGTGATATCTTTTGTAATATTATATTTTTTGATGTAATATGATTTGCTTTTACATATGAATGTGGTATAATAAAGGTGGTATATTATTAGATCAAACACATGTTTTCACTGGCTTATGATATTAAGCCGGCATTAAGTAAATTGATTTAACCTACAGATTTGAATCATTACTCTCCGCCTGACTTTAACTGGCAACATTTAACTCTACTTGCTTTTAAATAGTACAACTGAGTGGCTTTCTCTTTCACGAAAGACGAGATAGGGACACTTAAGGCCTCTGCATTTGAGAGTGGAGCTGAATTTATAGTTATCTACGGCCCTTCCAATCTGCGACTAGCATACCTGGGATCTGAATTTAGTACTGTTTGATATGTCTGATGGGACTGAGGAAAGTAGCATGATTAGGATTCCCACGGGACTGTTCTACAAAACTGTATCCATCATCAAAATTGAAAAATGACAGGAGTGACAGAATGACCAAAACATCCTGTAGAGTATGGAGAGGGTGGGAGTCAGGGGTGATCCAGCAAATAAAGCTGAAACGAGATGAACGGCACATTAACTCAATGTGAATGGCAGCTGATAGAGAATTAAAAAACTAGCTTGGGCATCCTGCAGAGGTTTATACACTCATGAATTAGACAAGAAAATACAAAAGGGAAGGAAGAAAAGCAATGTGAAATTGCTGAACGATGAATAAAACAAATGAATGAAAGCATAATTAAACAAAAGGAACCCGTTGAAGCTACGCAAGGCCGTTCTGAAGAGCTGAGGAGCGTTACACACAGAGAAAGCTGGCCAATGTTTGATCTTGCTGAGAGAGAAGTGAAAGCCCAGATGGGAGACTGTGGCGAGATGCCTATTAGAAAACCTGCCCATGATCAATGGAGCCCTCTCCGGGGTGCTGAAATGCTGCCACATGGCTTAATGCAGTACCATGGTGAGTGCTTGGTTGATTAGGGGGGTGCCTACCAGTGCCAACCAGAGGTGGAGCTTGACAACTGAGGCTGCTGATGAGACATAACTGAGGAAAAATCCGGTCCAACTGAGGAGTAATGGGACAGACAAGGTAGTAGCCAGTGCCGTATCTACCATTGAGGACACTGAGGTCATGTCCTCGGTATTATTTCCCAAAATTTCAAATTAGTCAAAGCTGAAATCCATCAGTGATGATCAATGCCAAACACAGAACCCGGTCCGAGTCCGAATCCATATGTCGTCTGTATTTTCTCCCAATTAAATTCACATTCTCCGTCTAATCTCGAGTGAAACCTCTGCCTCTATCCGTCTCTGCAGGCAGCGCTAAGTTTCATTTGCCGTTAGAATCTCGAGAAACACACAAAACTACGTCGTCACAGGGAGTCCAATAGGACTGACTTAAACAGGCTGGTTCGAGTTTGCTGGCTAAGTAGGTGGATAGGACTTTATCCGTTAGACGGACAGCTAAGCCACATCAGCAATAGTGACTTTTGCAAAAAGAGCGATATTCGTGACACAGTCGGCGATAAACGGCAATAACTTCTAAACAACTTGCTCTAAAAATTCTAAATGGTGTGACCGCCTAAAGGACAACACTGATCATGTTTCACAGCCTTCATTTGCAGTATTTTCGATCTATATGATGTGCACTGTCCCGCACAAGCTGTCTCAATGTGCATTAAGGTGGGAGAGCTCGCTCTCAACGGAGCTTTCAGTAAGTAGCCAATGAGCAGACTAAGCTGATGCTCGTTCTATGCCCCTCGCTGTTCAAGGTCTGAGGTTTGCTACCAAACTAGGGCCAAACCACCACTGCCACTCCATCCCATATTCACATAATTGCAAACAAAAATGAAATAAATAGTCAATTTATAATCAAATGTTTGAAATTAAGATCCTGTAGGTACAAAAAAAGAAGGCAGAACTGAAGACTTCCCATAGCACTAAGACTGTGAGTGTAGAGCAAGATGTGTGCTATTAGCAAATCTTAGGTGCATGTTTGCTTTGTAAGTTTGAGAATAGAGCTGCAAAAGCCACAGACCCCAAACTCGGATTTGAGTTCTGTTTTTTGTTTAACCATTTTAGTGTACATTCAGCAAGTACCTGAGAAGAGCACGCTTGTGTCAACCCCCTCTCTGGAGCTTTGAGAAACTCACTGTGTAAGGAGGACTCTTATTCTAGGCTGCGGACTATAAGTGTCCCAATAGCCTCCTTGGATGCAAGCTCACAAGAATCAGGCTATAAAGGTGTGTGAGTAATGCCTGGTTCATGAGTGGCTCTACAGAGGGCAATATGGGGGAAGAAGGTCCCCTTAAGAATAAATTAACTGCAAAAGTAAACCACAGTTGTGTAAACCACAATTGAGTTCAGCATGTATGGGATCATAATGCATGGTCCAAATGTTGGGAATTACATTGGAATAGCAACCAATTTGTTTTTATAGCAAAAAAACATAAAAGTCTCGCAAAGGGGCATCTTAAGGTCAAATTGTTTTCACACCAGGAGCAGGAGGTCCTCCTTGGGCCTTGTAACTGTCAAATGAATATATAATTTATGTCCTGAATCTTTTCTAGCTTTTGCTTTATCATTATTAAGAGTTGTGGTTTAAAACCTATGGCCCCCAGTGGATGGTAATGATACAACTGAAAGCTAACTGCCTGTTAATTATTTCCCTCCAGCAAAAATGTATTTATCTAATGACTAATTTATCTAAAGCTGTCCTTGACCTCTTTAAATGGCCCTTCCTCTCCTCTATCACTCAGCATGATATTAGCCAGCACAGATGCCTTTTAACTGCTGTAATAGAACCAGCAGTTAGCATTCTCTTTTATGAATGTTGAGGCTGTCTGTTGTGCTAGTGGCAGCTTGAAAAGATGTGGTGGAGCCGCATGTGTTTAGGAGGAAGGTAACTAATTTGTGGATGAAATATGGGGTGTCTCTGTGCCAGCAAAGACTTGAGCTCTTCCTCTAGAATGCTTCTTTCTCTAAAAAGTAGGCAAAGAGGTGAAAACCTACCGTATGGTGTTGTCCATGCGGGACACAGTGAGGTAGGCCGCTAGGTTGGCCGTGTAAGACGAGCACACGATTAGAGTAAAGAGCCACCAGCTGCCCATCACAATCCGTAAGGCCACTGAGCCTACTGCCGAGTCACTACCTGGAGAGAAAAATAGCATACTTAGCATACATCAGCCTCAAGTTTTCATTTATCACTGAGCAAAAAGATTCCCTGTGGTGCTAATAAATTCAACCAAGCTGGAATTGGTGTAACACCTACTTCAGTCTTCAAACTAAAATTTACAGAAAAACACTGGTCCTTTATTTATTTAGGACAAAATGGGGGTTGTGTACTTTGATTGGTCATACAACCAATAATGGGTTGGTGAAGGCTCCACTGCATTAGTTGATTGGGAGTGACCTAACTTTAGCATGAAACTTCACTTATTTGCTTTTGGAGGTTTTCGTGGTCAACCTGGTAAGAACGACTGCAGCTCTACTGTAGGACGTGAGTATTCAAATATAACACATACCTAAGTATATTGGAGCAATTATGCAAGGCTGACGAAAGAGTTTCGGAAGCATAGCTCAGTGATGAACTTGGTCCTCCCTAAATCACATACGCTTAGGATACACTTTGCCCTGAATTAGTTCTTCAAATCTGTTCGTTCCAGTTACATTCAGTGAAATTAAATTAATTCGTTTTCATGGAAATTCAACTAATTTCCATCAGATCCAAAAGATCTGTACATAATCCTGGCCATGAACTCCTGAGACAAAGCCTCAAACCAACAAAGCCCCTTCAGGAAGGAATTAACAAATCAAAATATGATAATTGCACCCTAGACAAGCGCCAGTGAATAATTTGTAAAGACGTGCAATTCCACCCAACTAACCTTTATATTCAGAGAAAGTGCTGTGAAGGGTGAAAGGAAAGCTCGTTATCCAGTTCACAGATGCTATTTCCACATGTCAACCTGAGTTCAGTCAAAGGATAAATGCTGAAAAGTGAGTTGTATTTGATGCAGAAACTTCGGGTCTTGTTGTGCACCTACGTATTCTCAGTAAGCCGATATGATGGCAAGCTAAGAAATAATGGGACAGCGCCTCCCCTGATTTAATCACTGGCTGTTTGGCATAAAAGCGCCCAGCGGCAGCGTGCCAGGCAATAATAGATGCAGCTGGAGTGTCAAGCCGTGCTTGCTGAGCTAGTCATTTTATCGCGTTTTGCCTTGCCTGGATCGGACCCAAGGCTTCCTATCTTTCTCCTCTCAAAGGCAAATCCAGCATGCTAACATGCACTAAACACCATCAGACTGTTCTACACATGTTTACCACATGCAGAAGCAGAGCACAATGCATTTCCATTTAGAGCACTTTAGTTTTTTTAAATAGGTGAAGGCTGAGACCTCCACAAAGTAAACAGCATTCATTGAGAAGTTGCTTCTTACCGAGATAAAAATTCCACTCATTACTCTACTCTTCAAACCTTGACTCAGCTTGGTCTTCTAATAAGTACTGTTCTAGTTGATTTAAAAGAGAGGTGTGGATGCTAAACTGTCTGCTGAAGGATTACAGAGGCTGACAAATGTACCTTGCTGCACAAAGGCACCATACACGATCCATATAGCACTGTGCAAGGAGCTGGACATGGAAGGAGGCTGATGATGAGGTCCTGGAGGGTTCTGGGAGCGCAGAGACTGCATCCGTGTCAGCAGGAAGATCAGGACCCCGACCACAGGGATGGCTGCAGCAATACAGGCCCACACTGCGAGGTCGAACGGTGCAAACAGCGAGAAGATGTTGATCTTCTCCTCAGGTTTGCGCAGCAGGATACCCACAGAGTAGTCCATGTAGCGCTTGCTGAAGTCCACCACGTTCTCCCGCTCAGGCGTTATGGTGATGGCTGACACGGCCAGGTCGGCCCTCTGCTGAGACAGAAAAAGATTCACAGAGGAGTCCGAAACCCAGCCTGCAGTCCCTGGCAGAGCCCTGCCTCAGTTCAAGGACTCCTAATTAACTAGACAGAAGGGGCACAATGTATCATCAGCTACTTTAAGCATTCATTTCTAATTACTCTGAGAGATTCCCATGCCAAATTGAGGTCTAGAGTCTTAAAGGCATATTGTCTACATGCAAACTGATGTACAAACATTATGCATGTTCAGGACACTTCATAAATTGAGGCGTGCCTATCAAATATTCTCTGATACATTTGATATTCTATTTTACATTCAATTATATTTCCAGCTGTATATTTCATAGGCAATAAAAATTTTGAGCATGTCAGTGACAGACTTTTTGGGCAGCTTGTGGCCTACCGGTCAGGAATTTCACCCGATCTTCAGAAGGTTGTGGGTTCGAATCCCTGGATTACTAGTGACACCACTGAGGTACTCTTGAGCATGGTGACCACAAGGGGCCACATTACTTTAAAACGGTAGAGCACTTAGTAGATATTTATTCATCCAAAAAGTGTGTTTTCTCTCTGGTGTGCATTTACACACCCCTTTACATGACAGTGTGGTATAAGTAAAGGGAAGAAAACAAAAAGCGTCCCTTATCTGTAAAGCATGCCTGAAAAACTCGCCTTGTTGATCAGCTCCCCGATCATGCCGTTCCATGAGCCATTGGGAAGCTGTGAACCGTACTTGCTGTCTGCCACCTGGTAGATGTCATATTTGAACCCCAGGATCTTGGCCAAAGCATCTAGGACATCGATAGAGAAGCCTTTGTACTTTTTGGGCTGCCCGAGAATGTTTTCTGCCACCATGACAAACGGATCCTCCTTTGGAGAGAAGATATCAGTCATATGCCATGCTTAAATTGTCTCGACAGCTTCAAGCAGGTGTGAAATGTGCCTTATCCTTCCACGCATGTTCAATTGTTTCAAAGATCTTGCTCTCAATTCCTGTCTCACTAGAAACTTTGGCACAATGTATGCAAACAGACAAGCAATGATCAAAATTATAGCGTTAGGCCCCTGTGATGAAATAATTAATGGAGGTAAACCAAAGAAACAGACAAATAATAATTTTTTTAAAGTATCTCACCAGCAAGGTCACCACTTTCACCGTCACCCCTTGCATTCCATTCTCAATCCGACTCTCCTTCAGGCTCCCGTTGAGGCCATGTATCGAGTCCCAAGTGGCTAACTGCGAAAGACACAGATAGCAGCTCACTCATCATCATCATCCTCATCATCATCATCTTCATCATCATCATCATCATCATCTATCAACTTTTAGTCCGAAAGTTTAGATGGAAGATTTGAAAGGAGTCTAGTGGGACAGTGTTCCTCATTAACTCCTGGAACCTTGCGGTAAATTGACCACCACACAAATGCACCATGAAGCAACACATTCCGTTTCTTTTTATGACAGACAACCGATTTTTACCAAGCTCTTATGTAAGTGTATTTTTTGACAAAAATCATCAGACTATAAAACATTGCACTTCAAAGAAAGCCTCTGTCCCCCTGGTTGTCTGGAAAATGTGCATCTGCAAAGGACGTTTTGTGAGGCTTGCTCATAAAAAGCAGCTACACACCACTGACCTGCTCCTTCCCCTGTTTCCATTGTGACTGGTTGCCATTTTTGCATGCCCTGCATTAGTCTAGTATTGTGAAAGCTGACCATGTTTTCCACTGGTCAAGTAGGTGAATTTAGCTCGATGGAGAGTGCTAATAGCTAAGACTATGTCATGATTCCAGGCACTATTCTAACACACATCTAATTCGATTCTGAACAGGTGTGTTTATGGCAGTTTATGTTACACAGCAGAAACAGATCACAGTATGGTCTGAAACAGTGAGTAGTTTTAAGCAGATCAAGCGTGGAATTTAATTAGATTACATTTGACCCATTGCAGTGATCCAGATAAAGAGATCAATAAAAGCTCTCCTTTTGTGCAGCCTGCATTCGACACAAACTCTATTCCGTTAAATGATCCGATTCGGAAGATTAAGCTCTGCATAAATTCACCTCCAGAAACGGGGCATAATGAGGCTTAATCTCTGGCTCGTAATAACGACACAGATTAACAACCACGAACAAGCTCATTTAAATGCAGCACATGTATGATATGAGGATTCTCCTCAGAGCTTTCTTGTTAGTTGTGTGTATGTTTAATTCAAGCATGTGAGCTCAGCTAATTAGAATATTCTTAAAAGTAATGAGGATGGAAAAATGAACATTTCCACTCATGCATATAAGCCTATGGCCAAAAATATTTTTCTCTCTTCAAAAGAAATGTGTCAAAAATGATTCTTTGTACAGTGCCACAGGAAAAACACTACGTCCCTAAGGAACCATCTAATGAACCTTCACATTAGTAGGTTCTAAAAGATTCTTTACATGTGATTTTAGGTCTAGTTAAGTCCACAGGTACCCTCAGAGTGTCAATGTATAAGGATTTATGGTTGATAATCTGACTCTCCCCATAAAAATGAAACTACCTCATGAATTAGAGACTGTTCATTTCGTTGTAAGTCAGCAAACGTACAAATTCAGCAGGGAATCAAATAATGATTTCCCCCACTTACATGTAATCCATTCAGTAGCTATCCTTCTGCAGGAAGTCATGAGGCACTGGCAGAAACCAGCCGCACTAAAAAGTTGATAAAAAAAACTAATTTTCTTACTGAATAAAGAGAGAAAAAACTAAGACAAATTGTAAACACAATGATTTTATAGAGGTACAGTGCTATCTGCGTGAAAGCTCTTTGTAGCAGGCGCTATTAGCTTTCCCAATTCGGCATCCCGAAGCCGAAAAATGCCATGAGCAGCAATCTCTTCCCTGGCTTATATTGCTGTTTGCTTTATTAAAGTACAACTATGAGCCACGGATGACATAAAGCAATTTTTCACAGTGGAACTGGCCTGGCAAATTGCTTTAACGTTCGGCTAATTACTGGATTCGTTTAATGAAATTAGCATCCACTAACAGTGGCATGACTACAACAAGTGAGACTTGTTTCTATATGTAAATTTTGTTATTGTATAAATGTAGTGTAAATGAGAAGCTTCTTCTCCGCCTCCAATCTGAATGCAGCCTTATTTGTTACATGCACCACAGCTCATATATCATGGGCTTTGCAGTGCTGCAGAGTGCTTGGATGAGGAACCTTGTGATTTAAGTGGTCCACAGTTTGCTTTAATCTCGCTCCAGGCCTACTATTTGACATTGTGCTCTGTTCTTCAAAAGACTTTGCTGAGAAATCCATAAAAGCTACTACCATAAAAGCTGCTAATGTCAGAACTCAATCTTGTCCATCCTGGGTGAACATCTAAAAGGCTCAAAAGCATGTGATCTATAAAGCCAATGATCCAATGATCACCCTGTCACACTGCAATGTGATCCACCTCGGCGTCTTTGAAAACATCCATCCTTCATAATCCTTCACCTGCTCGCAACCAAGGTCAGCATCTGGAAGCTACGGGGTTAAACGTCATGCGGCAGGCTGCAGGCTGTCTTGTTCGTCACAAACACCCTTCTCCTTGGAATGATGATCTAGAAAAGCCTGGAGCCGAAAGGGCAGGGCACAGATTCATCAAGCACTGTCAGATTTTTTCTCTTCATGCCAAACTTTGCACTGAGGTGACAAATGAAATTGAAAGCTTGATGGATGAGCGACCTGAGCAGAGACTTGGAGGAACTAAAGAGAGTGATGTGCAGCTCAAAGGATATAAGATATCTTTTGTTCCTTAGCACACCTTTGTGATCAAAAGAGAATAACCGATTTCTAAACAGCTAAACATGTCAATCATCAGTATCTGACCACACAGCCAACATAAGAACAGAAACAGAGAAGCATGAGACTACATGTTCAGGCAGGACAAAAGCAAATGCAAGAGAAATAAAACAACTGGACAAGACAACATTGAGTGCAGTCAACAATAGCTACTGTAATATTCTGAATGAATCCAGTATTTGACAGATTCTGTGTTCCAGCAGTAGAGAGATGCAGGTGCAAAATGCAGAGGTACACAACAAAACAAATTATATTGCATATAAAGCAGCAATAGGACAGAAAATATAGTAAATAAAAGGGTATTTACAGCAGAAGATAAGTATGAGTTGTCTGAGTTGTTT
>JBBMFX010000101.1:24922188-24937533 GCA_037832545.1 Rhabdalestes septentrionalis | reverse complement strand
CACACACACACACACACACACACACTCACTCACACACACACACACACACACACACGCTCACACACATACATGCTCACACACACGCTCACACACACACACACTCACACACACACCACACACTCACACACAAACACACACACACACACACATACTCTCACACTATTATAGGTAACATAATAAAAGTTGCCCTAAATTACTTCTTAAAATACAACAGGAGTCCTTCTGGAAGAACTAGACTGTCTTGGGGCAGAGAGTAGACAGGCACTGGCAACCTCTCAGGAAGAAACATCAACATAGCCTAGGTCCCCCCAAATATTTTTAAAAAGATATATACAGATAATTTATATTCGATACAGATAATTTATATTCGTTTTTATGCGTCACTTTCCATCACTTTCTAATAACGGCACTAATCACAATGCTATTAGAACATTGAAAATGAAAAGCTCAAGTTAGAACTGAGTGAGCTTGAACATTCTGTACCCTGCAGTTGTAAATAATTGCTTGCTAAAGGAGTTGTGCTGAAGACGGTTGGTGCCTGAAATGGTTTTACACAAACAATGTCATCCATGATTCCCTAATATACCGGGAACATCCCACAACATCCCCAAACCTGTCTTTTTGTAGATGCTCAGGCCAGTCATCTAACCATCACAGTTAGGCCTTTGTCAAAATTTCTCATATCCTATTTGAGCCCAGTCTCATGAGTTTTCATGAATTCACAATATGCAATCTATTAAAAATGTGATCATGCTTTTGGCCTTTTTTTGTGCTAGGACAACACTTTACTACCCTGTATTTTAATGCACACTGTGTAACATCACCAGTACCAGCGGTAACTGGTGACTGAAGGACAGTAGGAGAGAAATAATGAGCTGATTCCTTATTGTATTTGTTTGCCAAGTGGTTGAAACAGGTTGAAACGCCGTGAGACAGGGAAAGTCACTAACCCTAACCTTAAGCTTAACCATAATTGTAACCTAACCTTAACTGAAACCCTAACTTTGACCCTAAACGTAACTCTAACTGTAACCCTAACGTAACCCTAACCATAACCCTAACTGTAACCCTAACATAAATCTCACTGTAATCCTAACATAACCCTAATGTAACCCTAACCGTAACCCTAACATAACCCTAACGTAACCCTAATGTAACCCTAACGTAACCCTAATGTAACCCTAACCGTAACTCTAACTGTAACCCTAACGTAGCCCTAACCATAACCCTAACGTAATCCTAATGTAACCCTAACCGTAACTCTAACCGTAACACTAACGTAAACCTAACTGTAATCCTAACGTAACCCTAATGTAACCCTAATGTAACCCTAACGTAACCCTGACCTTAACCCTAACATCAACCCTAACACCAAACCTAAACTTAACCCTAACCCTAACTCAACATTCATACAACATTGATACTGGCGGTGTTACGCACTGCACGTTAAAATTCACAGGGCAGTGGAGTGCTGTTCTATCATGAAAAAAGGCCTAAAGTGTGAATGCAGCACGGTTTTAAACAGATTTTATGTCATGATGGCTGCACGAAAAGTCATGAGATCGGGTTGCCTATTTCCCTGCTTCCAACCCATCAACTGACTGCTCATCTGGAGCCTAATATATCTCATCCTTTGACAGGTGTCACTGTAACAAGAAAATATTATTCTTTTCATAATCAATGGTTATAATGTTGTGGTCAATCTGTGTCGTTTGAGGCAAAATCATTTGGTAGTGCAACCTGCATGACAGCTGCCTTCATGAAAGATAAAACACATCATCCCAAAAAAACACAAAGGATTTCAAGCCAGATTCTTTTGCATTCTGTTTCCAATATTGTTTTCATTTTGTTCCTAGGACTGAACAGCCCTCCAAATATCCCTATTTAATAAGTTTGGAAGTATTACTTTTCACAGCTAGCACCTTTTTCCTTCTGTGTTTCAACCTACCCGCTTTATGTCTTTTCCAAAGGTCTCGCTGAAGCTGGTGCCCAGAATCTCGAACTGAACGTGTGAATTGGAGCCGTTGTCCATGAAATCCATAACTCCAGTGAGCCCGGTGATGCGACCCTACAGGAGACAGGAAAACTTGTCGAATGGATGGACTAGCTTCGATGCTTCATTACATGTCATGACTAGCTCGTTATTAGCTCCAGTGAAGGTATACGGCACCGTGACCACGCTGCAGCACCATTAAGCTCTAGACTCAGAGTGAGCTGCTGAATAGACTGGGAAGTTTCTGAGACCCATCTATCTGTGCCAAGAACCTCCAGAGACAGATTAGGGGCACTCTGCAACTCTCTGTGCCTCACAGAACAAGAAAGAGGCATGAAATTGAAGAGCACACACAGGTCGTTCTGCCACCCTGGAAGCTTGAGAAAACACTAGCTCCTTTGGATGCTGAAATGGGGCAGTTGGCCTCACTTTTGGAGCTCTGAGATGACCTTTGTAGATATGGCAGGACAGCATGTGAGTAAAGACATCCGGCTGTGGTCTCATGGGAGGAATGCAGGATATAAAGCACTAGCATTGGGGTTAAAGCTTCTATTTTTGTTTGGAACAGTCTGATATCTAAATCCCTTAATGTCTTTAGTTTTATATTCTGAAACCTCACTGACTTGTCACAGGGAATCTCTTAGCTCTGACCAGGGGTAACCTCCATCAGGGTTAGTACAAAGAAATGAAGAGGACATTTGGTTTCTTTACCTTCTGGATGGTTTCCAGCATGGACCAGCCTCCGTTCCAGGGCTTGGTTGACTTTCGTATACAATTCAGACTTGCCATGCTGTGCCACTTTCTGTCCTCCAACTTCCGGTAGAAAGCGTTGGCAAGCATCAACACACTGTCGTAGAGGTACAGATTGGACACCTGAAATTAGGATACATACAATTATTATAATTACAATTATTTTAAACCCACCTACCTGCCTACTTATAACTTACCACCTACCACTTACCTACTTACCACTTACCACCCACCACTTACCACTTACCACCTACCTACCTACCTACCTACTTACCTAATTACCGTTGGCAAATATAGCCTTCTGTGGAAAAGGCTGTGGTCTCCATGGAATTAGAAATGGGACAACAATGTTATCCTAATATGTTACACAATAGCAACCATGCCAATGTCTTGAAAAAAGGATCTTTATGGTAATACGTGCTCCAGACAAAACACCCATGGCCATGTTTGAGTCATCAACTATCTTTATGTGCCTTGTTTTGAAATGTTTTACTGTTTGGGTGCTATTCTGACTTTACAGTCCTGAGGTTGTGATGCTTTTATAGTGTGTGTGTGTGGCAGGGGAGGGATTCTGGAGAGGCAGGAAAGTGGTTGTCTTGCAGTGCTGATGTCAAATCCGGATACTGTTGGACAAATAATGGCCCAGATGAGACTCGAACACACACACACACACACACACACACACACACACACACACACACACACACTATATGAGTGGCACATTCCTCTAAAATCTGACACAATACATAACAACTCTCAAGGCCAGATGTGTGTCTGGAGCCAAAATAAATCAAGCGCTATAAAATTCTAGCAAGATGCTCGGGTGCACTCCAACATAGAGGCAAGTCTCAGACAGCTGTGGCTGCTCAGTGCGGGGGGATGTCTTTTTATGGCCTTGTGCCATTATTGTACCCCATAATATCCACTGACAAAACCTACATTCTGATTAGGCTTGTGTGTACATGCAGCAAACACTAAGCACTAAAACACTAAACATTAAAGGGCGCCCTTCTTCACGTTTAGCCATGAGTTCAAAAACAAAGCAATCATGTACACTGTGTATCCGTTATCATCAAGACAATCATCACATTGGACAGTTTTTGATCACAGAGCCACATTATCTTGGCAGGATGGATGGCAAGTTGCACAAGATCCCAGAAGGGCTTTAGGCACCAATCGAATCCTTATGGGCGATGGGTCGAGTAGGTGGAGCTCAGAATGTGACCTGGTTTTTGTCTGTTGATAGTGAACATTTATTCAAAGGATTCCAAGTTGAAAGCTCTGAGAATGTTAGTACTAGGAATCGCTACAGCAAATGTTACAGCATGTTACATTTTATATATAGCAGAACCACCTTGGTCTGCATGAAAGAAAGTGAATGCAGGTGGGGCTAAAACTCTGCTGAGGCTGCATGTTCTGAGGAGACAAGAGGCTGATAACTAGAGTGGGGAGGTCAAAAACAGCTCAAATTTTCTGTTGTCATCAAATTCAATTCGGATCTCATCAACCATGAAAGAAAGGGATAAAGAGACAAGCGCTCCATGACATAGTGTCCTTTCCGCTGCCACATGTCAGTCACTCTTGGAGTTTATGTATAAAACATTGCTGTTGTTCTCTTTAGCCGGCCTTGAAAATGTGAGATGAACAGTTTGATGGTGAATAGGTGCTGGTGAGTTGCTTACGAAGCTTCTAATCCACCATATTGTTGATATTAGAAAAAGCTTATTTTGTTGAAGAAGACTTATTTTGTTGAAGAAGCAAGTTTACCAATGGAATGGGGATTGCTTCATGATCACAATGAACCAGAGTTTTTATTGTTCTGAAGGTGGTAGAACATCCACCTTTACCTGAATTATTGAGGAGCACCCGTGTTCCCACCATCTGTTCCCTGTGATGGAAAGAGGAAGCTTGGATTTCGGGAGGAGCTGTGGTTGGAGATCACTGGTGCAAACGTATGTAATATGATCATCGAGGAACTACAATAGTTATATTAAGTGTATTAGGGGTGGAGCCAAATACAAATACGGTATTCGGAAAGGCGCAAATAATGTGTTTTTTTACGAATACCATATTCGGACAAATACTTTAAAAAATATTTGTTTTTGGGACATACCCCTGAGAACCCCCCCACCCCCCTCCTTCCCTTACACACTCGCTTTGTTTGGGCACTTGCTCTGCCATCAGAAAGTCTTGGGTCGATCCTCCAGACTGCAGGAACCTCTGAGGTACCCTGAGTAAGTATCGTTCCCACACACCGCTCCTCAGTACACACCCCACACACTGCTCCCCGGTACCGTCTCCACACACTGCTCCACACAGGTGCAGAATTCATGGCTTCACTTGGTGAAAGGGTTTAAATGTAGAGGAGGAATTTGGTGCTGTTCACACTGGGTGCAGTGGTGTGTTCACTTGTGACCGATTGATCACTTTCACTTCTAGATATTCCGCCTACCTCCACTCCCCCCATCACACGCTCAAGTTCAGGAGGAGATTTTGACGTTGTTTGCGTGCTGCGTTATGAATTTTACCTGAATACGAATATGAATAATTTTTCCTTTGAACAAATACAGATATGAATAGCGGCCGCTCTGCACACCTCTAATATCCATCCATCCATTTTCTACCCCTTTATCCCGCACTTGTGGTCAGGGGGGCTGGAGCCTATCCCAGCTGCTACAGGTGAAGGCAGGGTACACACTGGACAGTCGCCAGCAAGTCACAGGGCCACACACTCAAACACATTCACACTCACTCACGCTCAATCAGCCTATCCCCAATCACGCATGTTTTTTGGCGATGGGAGGAAACCGGAGCTCCTGGAGGAAACCCACACGGCCACGGGGAGAACATGCAAACTCCACACAGAAAGACCCTGTGCCCAACCTGGGAGTCGAACCCAGGACCTTCTTGCTCTGAGGCAACAGCGCTAACCCCTGCGCCACCGTGCCACCGTGCCACCCCACCCCTAAGATATTAATCTACCTCAGGGGTGTTGATTTAACCCATTCATTTTAACCAATTATAGGTAATAAATGGGTTAAAAAAAGTCACACTGATTGTAAATTGAAGCATGCAGGCCCTGCGAATGGAACATTTATGTTTAAAAATGGACAGACGGAACCCAAACCTAACACGTCTTTCTGAGACCCTCTAACTAATCCCCAAGCAAAATGGTATCTGATGGTATATATATATATATATACACACCAGTGTGTGTGTGTGTGTGTGTGTGTGTGTGTGTGTGTGTGTGTGTGTAGCCTGGGGTTTCATCATTTTCGCTTAAATATGCAGTGTTGTTGGTTTGGCATAAAAAGTGACTGCCAGCATTTCACTGAGCAAGGAAGGCTTCAGCAAACACAGTTTAAAATGTCTACACCCTCTAGTCTCTGGATTTCAATCTGATGTCAGCTTGGTTTCTAAACATGAACATTTGCATTAAGAACTTCAGGTATTTGAATTCGTTTACCATCGATGTGCTTCAATGGACAAAACAACAAGGAACCAAACACTGGCACCTGTGAGACTTCCCAAAGGTCCTTAGTGTGACAGCGCACTGACCTCTAGCGACTGCAGGTAGCCCTCCTGAGGGTCACAGAGGAGCGAGGAGATGCGATGGCTGTTCCTCATACAGCTCACACTGCTGTCTCTCCACAGTGGAAAAATCTGCCGGATCACAGTCATCCTTCCCAAGGCACTGTGGGCCAGTTCCATGATCTCGGTGTCACTGATCTCCTGCACAGAGGAAACAGACAGCAAACAGAGGGAGTTGGAATGATAGAGCTAGTTGTGTGTGCGTGTGTTAGAGAGAGAGTTTTTGTTCTTGATACCACAGGGAAATTATTCATGCAATTACCTAGATTTCCTATCAGGTGATGTCAAATTTGCATTTGCACAAGCAATTGTGTTCAGTTCATTTTGATCTTATTTGCTTTCTCATAAAAAGACAATTGAAACAGAATTGATGGCAAAGCAGTACATGACAATATTGCCCCATTTCATCTACAGGGAGACAATTATTCTTAATGCTCCTGCTCTTGCTTCAGTAATTAGCTCCACATTCGAGCTAGCACTCTATGAGATCATGCTAGTGGTGAGCCATGGTTATTGAAAGTAGCCCCTCCATGGCCAGTCCACCAACAAACTGTGAAGAAAAATGGCATAAATATTTCAAGCTTGAAGAAATGATGATGGAAATATTCTCATTGATTTCAATGTCTATCAGTTTTCTGTATTTCTAAAGCAAGCCATTCCTTACAGTGAAATAAATTGGTGTCAAATTTATAGTTTTTATAGTCTAATCCCTACTGGCAGCCACTCTGTATCAAGCAAACTCATTGGGTATTTTTCTGGTTCTGTATCCTCCAGCAGAGTTTACTGGAAAGTACTCCAAATTTTATGCAACACAAATAGCTGTTTTGAGCATTACAAAAAGAGAAAACTGGTTTAGGCACCCCTTCTGATTAGAAAGATTAAATGGGGGTTGTTGTAATTGCTACCTGCTTCACAGTGATACATCCCCTTACATCCACCTGAGATCCCAAGACAAAAAAAAACAAACAGTTGTACAGACACAAAAGCAGCCAATATGGAAGATCTTTCTTACTGTTATAACCTTGCTAATTATTAATGCCATTAACACAATTAGTGCACTTTTCTAGCATGAACTTTAAATTAAACTATAGTAGAAACTCAAATGATTCATGCTCTGTTAGAATCCCTGGTTGCATTTAACTGGTATTAACAGCAATACCAACAGTAAAGAGTAAACTGAAGTTCTTATAATGTAGAATGCTCAAGAGCTTCCACAGTCACAATAATTTACAAGTTGCATATTTCCAATCACATAATATACATGATTTCTACACTAAATGAATAAAATGAATAAATATTTTAATTGATGTGTAAAATATGAAGATTCGTCATGTATCTATCATATCGGGGGTGCACGGGAGTGAGGCGAGGTGCAGAGGGTTCTTTAGATGGTATTTAATGTTGACACAGACTCTTTACAATAGAAAACTTAAACAAAACCAGGCACGCGGGCCAAACTGAAATCACCACACATGAGACATAAGGAGAGGATACGAGGCAGGAAACATGAGGTAGAGTGAGGCTTGCTCTAAAAACGAAGTAAGAAATCTAAGGAACTTAAATACAAAAACACACACTAACAAGAACCAATCCAAACCCCTAATCACTTAAACTAAATACAAGACAGCTGAACACAGTAACCTCAGACACAGACATACACACCCAAATTTCAAAATAAAAGTCCCACATAAAACCTCAGGCACAACAGTATCTAGTATCTCTCTTTCTCTCTCTCTCTATCTATCTCTGCATATATATATATATATATATACTACTCACAAAATATTTGACTTTCAGATTCAAGCTCGCACTACAGTGATATTATATCATGAAAGTAGGCCCAACAGTAGTGAGTACACAACAACAAATAATGTCTCAATAAAGTGTCATGTGCCCTTGAGCATCAATTACAGCTTAACAATAACGTCTCATGCTGTTCACAAGCTGAGGCACGTCATCCCACTCTTCTTGAAGGACGGCCCTCAGGTCATTAAGTTTCTGGGTTACAGAGTTACGAGCCACTACATGGTGACTCAGCTAATCTGGGTGAAAGTGAAGGCCACTCCATTGGCGGTACCCCGGTCTCCAAGAGCCGTTCCATAATGATGTGACCTTGATGAGCTGGAGAATTTTCATCCATGAAGAAAAAATTAAGGCTGTGTTGTTCATGCAAGGGCACAATGACTGGATTAATGATGTTATCCAGGTAGTATAGGCTTGTTACTGTACCATTCCCAGTGTAAGGCAGTTCTGTATTGACTAGACATGTCTGCACCACCCACACTGGTGACAACAGTGGCTGATGCATAGTGCTGTCCTTGACATCTCCATTATCACTGGCAGCCATCATTAATGCTCAACGTGAATCAACTTTAATCAGAGAACAGCACTGAGTTCCCCCTCGTCCAGCTTAAATGCTCCCTTGATGACGCCTGTGCCTGGTGGTGTATTGTCAGGTACCCTTGCAGGTCGTCTAGTACACAGACCACGCTGATGTAAACGGTTTCGAAAGATCTGATAAGACACTTGGGTCCATCTCACCTCCCTTGAATGTGCCTGGAGTTGATTCAAGATGAACACTCTAGGCCACCAGTTCACAATTTGTATTGGATTATATAGAAAAGAGTCTGACTTGGTTCCTTCTCTGTATCACTGGACACACTGGAATTTTCATTCTGCAACTGGGTAATGGTCCCAAGTGTTCTTCAAAATTTTGCCAACTTTACATCTAGTCCAAGGAGAGGAAAATGCTTTGAGAACTATGTCGAGGCCCTCCCAGCTTTTTCTCCCTAACATGGGACAAGTTGGACCATCAATTGCTAGACAGGATGCCAAAAATCTGTGCTATGGTTATAAAAGCAAGGAGTAGTTATTTTAATGAAACTTGTATGTATGCTTTCACATCAATTAAACTGCACTAATGATGCATATTTTTACATTTCAAATCATATCAAGAGCGCAGATCCGCCTAAGACCTCGATCCGTCCCCCCCCAAAGCACAGATGATGTAGTGAGGAATTATTTTACTCCTGTTTTAGGGTCTAAAATGTTTTATTTTGTACATCTTATATCAAAAACCTGAACATGCCACTCCATTTACAGTTCTTTTCAAGCAAATCTCCAAGCAGCATGCCTTGTGTTATTGTTCTGGGGTCGTAAGACCTAGCTGCCTCATTAGTGCCTGTCATATTTGTAGCAGTAACCATAGTGACCACTGACTGACTGACTTTAACAACTGCAACTTGCAGGATGAAGCCAATGAAAAAACAAAAACAATTACAGCGTTTTTCCAAAGACCAAACAATGTAAGAAGCCTATCCCTTACATGTTGCCTTTTAATCTTAAAATTCCCATTATGTACCAGATTATGAAAATGATGGATTCGTTTGTAATGGGGAGCAGCTAACAGTTTAAATGTGGCATGCCTTTCTAGTGTATTGATATTTTGCTAATGTTTAAGTTAGTGCTGTTAATCATATATACACTGACAGGGTGGAACATGCAGACCCTGTAATAAATAATTGTTGTATTATTATTTATAAATACATTGTGATTAATTATTTTATTCATACAATCTTTACTCTAGAAAAAAAAAACGGTCTAATTTGAACAAATAATGCAATGACATGAATTGAATTTGACAGCTTTATTTTAAAGTTAAAATTAAACTATGCACCCTATTCCTCACTGGGATTTGCCCTAATGGCTTTGGCTCTACAAAAAAAGTGATTTTTCAAGAAAACCCTCGTTCATTTTAAGTGGATTTTGACAGGGAAAAGAGTTGTGTGAAACATGCCCCTCTCCATTCCCTCCCTCAACCTCGGCTTGTTGCGATTTTTGAGACACTCAAGATCACACCCTGTAAATAAATTAAGCGAAACGTCCCTGTTAACGGACAATTCACTGCTAAATGTTGCCCAGCTGTTATTGATGACCACAGTTTGTGAGCAGACAGGTTTACAGATAAATAGCGAAGCTGAACCAGGTAGAGAGTGGCAGAGATGGCGGGACATATCCTTACTTTCCCTGTGCCACGGTTATTAAGTAGAGCTAACGGGCAGGGAAGTGACCTAGAAAAAGGTGTGAAAGTTAACATCCTTTTCCCATTTAAAGCCATTTGGATGTGTGTCCTCCCAAATTCCCCCGGCACTGGTGGGATTGAGAGATCTGTGTGTTCACACTAAAAGCCTGCCAGTGTTTTTGCCGCACCGAGGGGCTTGCGATGCCCCTCTTAATTTCACACTCTGCTGTTCCTAACATCTGCTTGAAGAGAGGAACCTGGACAGACTAGCTCAGGGTGGAAAGTGACCAGGAGCGGGTCTAGAATGATTTGAACAGCGTGCTCATTCGAGCTCTGCATTCCCACATCTGGGTCTGTTTTAGTTCCGGCCCTATGCTCATATGGCCAAACCCCTAAAGCTAATGGACTCATTTTGACAGCCGTTGTACACAGAGATTTGGAGTCCACTCCTGGACTGGTCTATTCCTGACAAATAAATCAAGGATTCTCTCTGTTGTTTCCACGAATGACCATATATAGAAATAAAAGGAACCATATCAAAGCTACCACAAGAATCTTTGAAGTATCTTAGGTCAGGCCTGAAATACAAATGCAACTGCCTTTTTCCAACTAATGATAATAACACACCACTGACAGTCCTGTTCTGAAACACTTGAATCAGTTGAATGCAGTTTTATGTCAAAAATGTATGGAGGACGGACACTATTTATAGATGCATAACACTAATCAGATTGTGATAGTTTTATGCAAAACTATGGCTGGGATATTTGCACTTTGATTCCTGTGCTCTGGTCTGCTGGAGGTCTCTGCAGTGAAAAGCAGATAATGCATCATGGAGTGCTCTACAGAGAAAGCAAGATAATGTCTGAGCCTGTGAGCTACAAATAGAAAGCTATTAGCTTTAATACCTAAAAGCAACACATAGAAAACACACTCATGTCTTAACTGAAGACTGCAGTACACAGGGAGCAAGATTCACTATATAGACAAAATATTGGGACACACCTGTTTTTCAGGGATGGGTTAAGCCTCATACATCCAGTGAAAGGTAATCCTAAGATTCCAAGCATTGCAGCATTGCAGACACAGTTTGGGGAGGAACCTTTTCTATTCCAACATGACTGTGACCCAGTACATAGTGCTATGTCCAAAGACATGTTTGATGAGTTTGGTGGGGAAGAACTTGACTGGTTCACACAGAAAAAAGGCCTCAACCTAATCCAACACATTTGAAATAATGGAAATTTGGAACCAGGCCTTCGCGTCCAACATCAGTGCCTGACCTCATAAATAATCTACAGAATAAATGGGCACAAACTCCCACAGAAACACTCCAAATACTTGTTGAAACATTCCAAGAGGAGTGGAACCTGTTATAGCCAAGGGTGACCAACTCCATCTTAAAGTCTATCATTAAAGGCAGTAGATTGGGGGTGTTGGGGCTGAGGCCACCTTATGAGTTACCATGAGTGAAAATGGAAAAATAACCCTACTGAATGTATAACTATTTGGTAAACTTCCATTTTTACTCAAGCATTTACTTTAGGACTTCCTTCTGAAATTCTGTGAGGAAAAGCTGAAGTAAATCCCGGTCGAGGCCCCACCCACTAGATTAGTTGAACATCCACAATTTTTATACGCTGGTTTTATGAGCACTATGGCTAAAGGCAAAGGCAAGTCAGACATGAAGTGTTATTTTGTTGTCTTCAAAGAAATCCCTCACCTGTTTTCACCCTTTTTTGCAATGAATTACATGAAAATATTTTGTGCATATTTTTTTTCTATAATAACTTGTATAAAAATGTCCTAAGGATGGAGTTTACAAAGTTGAAGATAAATACTCTTCATGCACTAAGCTCTAAAATTCTCTGTTTCCTGGTTTTGGTCTGCTGGGCTTTGAGGCCTTCTGTACTGGATGGAGGCTGAGTGAAACATAATTGCCATTTAAAATTCACCAAGCAGTGTTAAGGCTCTCACTGAACAAGAGGAATCACTTCAACATACCTTGACACTTAAAGGCTAGCCAGTTACTTCCTCCTATTAATAGATAATGGCCACATGAATGTGAATAAATCATTAGAACGAGCGATTCAAGGCCAGGCAATGTTACTAAGTCTTGCCGTTCCAGAATCATATAGACCACTAGATTTTCACCCAAAAGCTGCATGCATGAATATTTAACAGCCGCTTATAGCACACCCCAGCATTCGTGAACTCGTAAGTGTAATTTTGTAAAGCTGACACAAACAAACTCATTGCATTTGTCAGAGTGTGTTCTCGAGTGCTCCAAACAGCTTACATACAGAGTACACTACGTAAGAATGAAACATTTTAAATGTGGAGTGCACTACATAGGGAACAAGCTAAAGTTTCAAAAAGGGAATAAACTACACAGTGAGAAAGTCAACATATTCATTTTGGAGTGCACTACATAGGAAGCAAGCTGTCTTGAATACGGAGTGCATTACATAAGAAGCTACTTTTATGCATGGAGTGCACTACATAGCGAACAAGTTAATGGCTTCACTATGGAGTCTAATAAACAGGGAACAAGGTAACATCTTGGAGTGCATGTTACCTTGTTCCCTGTTTATTACATGGAGCATGGAGTGCACTACATAGATATCAAGCTTATATCTTAAGTGTAGAGTGCACTTAAAGTGTGCAAGCCAACTTTTGAAGTATGTAGTGCACTATATAAACATTGCTTTTACAAGCTATGAACTGTACATCAGGGTCAAATCTTGATGTAGACCCATCTTTCCCAACCCATTTGAGGTTTTCCTGCCTAACGTCAGGCTTCTGTTTAACTGTTACTGAGACCAAAGTCACTATATGTGGTTGCAGTGGTTATACTGAGAAACCATTTTTACCACTGTAGATGAATGAAAAGTTACAGAGGAGGAATCAGTCATGTTTAAGATAAATGATGTACTGCAGGCTCTAATGTGGTGCAATCAAATAAAGTGAACAAAAATGTGGCAGTGCAGGAATGAAGCACCTCTTAGGAAATGAAAAAGTAATTAATCAGGAAGAAATAAAATTTGGCTGTGATTATACTTCTTACTTGAACCACTCAGTCTGAGAAAGAATGATGCGTCTGCGCAAATGTCATAGATTCTCAAGCAGCTCCACAAAAGTGCATGTAAAGGCAACAAGAATGCCAGGAAGCCACATTAGTAATGGAGAATAGCAGATTAAGCTGCAGAATGATCTCCCTTTTATGTTAATCCATTAATTCATTCATTCTCTGAGCCACTAGTGTCAACTGGGAGGTGTGGGAGACTATCTCAGGGTACACAGGCCACAGAAACAGCCTGGACAGGTTGACAGGTTGCCTCAGTAAAGGGTCAATCAGAGAAATTTAAATATTAATTCATTTCCATTCTTGCCAGAATAGTTTACATTGACAGTGCATGGAACCACACACCTGCCTCACATAGAACTATAGAGTTTATAACATGGAATGGGTATGAATGCATTGCTTCATGCGGTACACATTGTTTTACCAACATTTGGAGAAGGGATTGCTGTGAAATCCCTTAAAAACGGTTGAGTTGTTCATTGTCGGGGAAAAACTGATTTAGTTCCGCACTGATTTATTTCAGCACTCCATATAATCACTGAAAAGATATTGCAGTTTGACTATAAATATAAAGCTAAGAGAAACACCCTTATCCACAGTGACCTACAGTCCTTAGTTACAGGGATTGTCCCCCTAAAGCAACTGAGGTTTACATGTTTTGCTCATGGACACAATGTTGAAAAGTGGGGGGGTGTTGAACCTGCATCTTTGCCACTGGGGTCACAGGTATGTACTGTATAGGCTGCTACCCAACAGGGCTTGATAGTCAATGTATCACGTAGCAGTTGCTTCATTTTTCATGCATATTTACAAAGAGATTTTTTATGTATTTCTCTTTGTGTTGTAGACTTGGGTGTTTGGTTCAGTTCACCACCACTCTAAAGAAATCCAAGTCTCTACAAGGAACCATTTTACACCAAACCCACTTGACATCTCAACCACTCACCCCCCCCCCCCCCCCACCTAAAATACTCAGAATCATTTAAGCATTTAAGCATATCGGAATATGGCTTTATTTCTGATAACCAAGTTAAAAAAATGTGATCACCCCCATGGCACAAATATAAATATTGAAAAATATATTTTAAAAAATATTCCAAAATGTGTAAAACATAAATATATATAAAAAATGTTGTATGTATATAGTTGTATGATCAAGGGCACGAAATTGTATATAAATATAAATGTGTGTGTGAGAATGTAATTATGTGACCACCTCACTTGGCACAAATTTAAATACTGGAGAAATACATAAAAAAACTTTGTAAATATAAATTAAAAACTGAAGCCACAGCTACATGATATGTTAATGGTCCCCATGTCCGTTACTGAGGCTTAACCAGGAGCCACAGCGTAGCCTGCTGGAATCTGTCCTCACATCCTCCTTTCTGGAGAATCATTTTGCTCTCTGACAGGAAAATGAGGCAATCATCCTGTCTCCCTTTTACTGTTGACGCATTGCGCTCCCTCCACCCACAATGCTTTGGACGTATTTTGCATGTCATTTCATGTTTTGTCTCAGGTTGCGTTTCACGCACAGGGACATCATGCAGCATCAATATGTGCACCACTGAATGGAAACATTACAGCGCCAACTAAAAGGACGTTCGCGGTCGCACATCCCTTAAAAGAATGTCACTAACTTGACAGGTAAAGTAAAAAAAAAAACAACAATTTGTACTATATGCAAACTGGAGTGGCTGATAGATAAATAAAGACATGGAGGGGCAGAGGCTAAAAAACTCTGTTTGGCAAGACTGGGCCGGAAAAGAGGCGAAAACGGCAGAAAAGTATTTGCTTACCTCGTTCACAAACACCCAGTGGCTGTCTTTGGAGGCCAAATTTGTCTCTACTGCCTGTAAAGAGAGAGAGAGAGAGAGAGAGAGAGAGAGAGAGAGAGAGAGA
>JBBMFX010000101.1:24911912-24922088 GCA_037832545.1 Rhabdalestes septentrionalis | reverse complement strand
AGAGAGAGAGAGAGAGAGAGAGAGAGAGAGAGAGAGAGAGAGAGAGACAGAGAGAGAGAGAGACAGAGAGAGAGAGAGAGAGTATTTATTACAGTGAGTTAGCACCCAGTGTACCAGCCCTGATTGAATGGCCACAACTGAGGTGTTAAACTCAAGGGACAGAAATGAACTGGGCGACAGAAATGAGAGAGAGAGGGAGGATGAGACAGGGGTGAAGACTGACCTCAATTATAGTATGCAGATGCATAGGACCTCACTGAGGCAATACAGTGTGGGCAGTCAGGTGTACTCCATCAGGGGCTTCATTCCACCAGTATAATCACACAGAGGCAGCAACAGCGGTGAGCACATCTAACTCTGATCCTTTCCCCAGGCACAGACATGAGGCCGAAGACAGCAGCTAAAAGTTAGAAGTGGGAGGGGTCTCTGGATCTCAATGGTGAAAAGGGGCCTACATGAGTACTTAAATATTATTAAAAGACATTCTGTGCTTCTGGTTAATATGCTGGGAGCCCTGACCTACTGAGAAAAGATCAGGCTGGGAAACAACACACATTCAGGGTGTTTGTGTTTAAAAGCCACATTCCAGGGACTTACAATGTTCCTGTCTAGGCTCCACCCACATCTGAATTTCCAGAGCAGGTGATTTCGAATACCTGCAAAAACCCATTTCAACCTAATGATGATGTTCTATAACAGTGATGTTCTCTAAATTACTACTTTAAATGCAAACTCTGGAATCCTTCCGTGTTTAAAATTTCTTTGTAATCCATTAATCAAGGAACGTGAACATGGAGTAATGATCTGAATTCAGTGACCACGGTAATAAATGGAGTCATAAATGTGGCGGTGGTGGCCTAGTGGGTAAGAAATACTTGCTTCTGGACTAAGAGGATACTTGCCTCTGGGTTCCTGAGCAAGACCCTTAGCCCCAGGTTGCTCCAGGGAGACTGCCCCCTGTAGTTCGGGATTGGAACTTTGCATAAAACTATCTGCTAAATACTATATGTGTAAATGTAATATGTGCTGGTACATGGTCAGACTTTGAAGCTGGCGGGTCGGAATCTGCCCCTGCTCTCAGAAAGCAGTAGGTTCGAATCCCAGGACTGTCAGTGGCACCAATGTGCTTGATTAACATGTTGGTTAACATGTGACAAATTGACACTTTACCCTTGTAAACTGCAGGCAACTGAATACTGTAACAAATGGTCATTTTACCATATTTTACAGTATTATTCATTTGTCACATTGTTTTATTGCATATTGAATGGATCTACATAGGTTTGCATCAATTTTTTACACAAAAATAGAAATGGGATCCTAACATGGCCACAAGTTAGTAAAGCACTGGAATGAGATAACAGTGTGTCATGGCCTGGCTTTAGGGTCCCTATTCCACTATTTCAGTAAGAAGTGGTCAAGCATTATTTGGATTAAGAAATGATGTCACCAGTATTGTTCCATCACAAAAATTATAAAAGAATCTGATGTGAGCTTTGTGAATACCCATATCATTTTTATAGTTCACAGCAAGTCATACTGACTGCTAAACCACATAGACAGGTCTGCTCCACCTCAGTAAAGAGCTGAATGTGCTGGGAGAGAGTCTGGAAAAGTTTTGGCAATGTTTTTACATAGATTTGGGTGACTATACAGACAAGAAAGTGGTTTGTGTGTGTGTATGTACGTGCCAATTAAGGTGGGGCCAAACAATTCACTACTTCACTATTTGTTAAAGACCAATAGCAAGTGTTTGTGTATTTGTATTTGTGTCTGGGGAGGGGGCTCCAAAGCAGATTGTGAAAAAAGCAACAACAAAAAGTGGGAAGTTGATGGAACTGCTGCACAGAATCATAGGACAATTTCTGATCCTCTGCAAAAATTAGGACCGGCAAAATCCCGGCATGGATGCGCCTATTCAGAAAACCACCTTCTCTAAGCATCAAACGCTTCTTCTGCCGTCATACCTTCAATTACCGTTTCCCCCTTTCCAGAGAGCCGCCGAGTCCGCCCCTGCCACTCTGGGGAAAGGTCTGGAGCTTCAATTTGCATGCACAAACAACTTGTTGTGATGTTCTATTAAAAAGGTGCGATGTAATTCAAAACGCTTCGTGGTACGTATGCAGCTCCCACCTCCCTCACCCCTCTGGGGTCTCATTACTGGAGTAATGCAGCTGTCACTCAAGTTCTCTCACTCTCTCTCTATGCCCTGTTGCTCCATATCCTGACCCTCCAAAACATGAAGCGAACAACTCTAAGCCAGAGAGAGAAAAAGACAGACAGAATGGTGGGCTGGGGGGAGAGAAACGGAGAGGGAGAGTGCAAGAGAAAGACAGGGTGAGGGGGAGAGAGAGAGAGGGGGGCGGGAAGGGCTAATTTTAGAATCAGTCTGCACTTAATGATACATTAAAGTGTAACCAGGGAAGGCAAGAGTTGAGGCAATGTCAGGGCCAGCTGTGTTGAGCTTCATAAACACGCTACCATTTTCACATGGCACCATCTGGGCACAGCTGCACTTCAGAGGCTGCTCGTGCTGTAAGCTTCTACTAAATGAAGTCATGAAATCAAGGCAGGACCCTTTGACGCAAATGAGATTCTACGCAAGGCTTAGCAGTACTAACTGCTGTGGTATTGGCTGATTTCCCAAAACTTTTTTCAGTGCAGTAGGTTCCCTTATGTAAATAAGTTAAGAAAGGTGGCTGGGTAATGTTATTATTACACACAAGTGTGTACATTTAGTTTCTAAATAAAAAATTAAATTTTTGGAATTCAACAAAGAAAAGCTTCCCATGTGATTCTGCTTAAAACTTTTATTTATGCAAATTTGTCATGTCAGTGTAAATGGCCTCCTCTTCTCATTGGTTAAACTCTAGTGGTTATTAATCCGTCATGATTCGTTATGATTGGTTGATAACAATTGAGTGACTATGAATATAACTGCTTTTATTAATGGCTATGAATTCTAATTCATTTTAATGTGCTGCTTATAACTGCAGGATTATTGCTGCTTTTGAGTCGGGCGGTTGCAACATAATTGTGGTCATAATTGTGTTTGGTTTACTGTTTGTTATGACAGGTTTATTCAGTTCACTATGAAAGTGTCACAATTGGTATTGGTTGACAAGTTGTGAGAACTGTTGTTTGGTTATTAATATTTTACAATTGGTTATGATTGCTTATTAGCATGTTATAATTTGTTTTGATCAAACGTCATAACTGTTTATAACCTGATTTTGTTATCATTCTGATTGCGAATGTCTTATGAAGGTTTAATGCCACTAAATAATTTTTCCTCATCATTACATTCCTTTTAATTATCACAGAATTTGATTTGTTTAGGGAACGGTAGACATATCTGATCAGTAGGATAACTAATGTCCTGCTCTTGCATGTTCCTGTCCATCTGTTAAGATGAGTAAATAAGGACCCATGCTCAATCGTAATTGGGTGTCCCTGAAAAGTGATGCTGACTTTATTTTAACCCCTGTTGTGGAGTTGGAAGACGTGATACTGTCTCAGTGGGATCCGCCAGGGGAACTCCAGGCGCTAGCTTGTGATAGAGCAGCGGTAACTCAGAACATTTTGTCACCTGAAAGGACTGAAGGGAATTACAAAGACATTGGCTTGGACTGGTCACTTCTCAGTGAGTGACAATAGACAATGTCCTGCGCTTGTTCAGTTTGACACCAGCAGGCCATTCTTGGGGAAGTGTGCTGGCCTGAACAGAGCTTACGTCCCAGCAAATCATGCTTGTGACACTGATCTTCTGAGGTAGCAAAGAGAAGGGAGGCACCTCAGCGGTACAGAGCAAAGATAACAGGGGCATGTCTTTACTGCTCAGCGTGACAAACTGGAAGGCTGAATGGTTTGAATGACAAGGGTGAGGAATAACATGATTAAAGCTTATATTTGAGATCACTTATTTCCCCATTAGTATGATTAATGTGGCCAGCTTATGTCTCAGGCAGGGCACCGGCGTGAAAAATGACGCAATTAGTCCTTTTTGAATAGCGAAGGAAAAACCAGGCTCAAGACAACACAGCAGAGAGAGACTCTCTGCTGATTTTTGGGGGAGCGGGAGTGTTGACGCTCTTGCTCATCTCCTTACATTTTCTTTTGTTTCTCATACCTCATACTTACATAAAAGGCACACTTGGACTTCGTAAACAAATCTGTGTAATGCCATGTTCCTAATACGGCAATGACGCAAGAACCTGAGGCATTACTAAAAATTTCCACAGCGAGTAACACATTGCTTGCCTTTTAAGCCGCTACACCTACCTTGCATCTACCCCCAGGAGCACCAGGGATGTTTTAGAAGGAGGCAGGGTCTGATGTAGCCAACTTAGAGCAAGAGCTTGTACACAGACTACATTTGTAAAGGCACATGGAAGGGATGGGTACATCTAGACTATTCTATGAACCAATTATGAATTATTGATGAAACATAAAGATGCAGTGCTTATCTCCAGGAACTCCAAATAAAAATGCATTTAAAAAAGTACTGCCGCATAGAGACATACCATTTGTAAGCAAGCCAAAAAAAAGATCATTAGTGTTTTAATGTTTTAAGTTACTGTTAAACCATAAGTTAAGTTAAACATTAATTACCGATATCCATGCAGATGCAGTTAAATTGTTCAAATTTCTTTAAGGAGTCATGGAATATGAATGTTTGATAATTAACTGAGTCTGGCAGCAATTGCTAATAACCTTCATGGTCCTGTAAAGTCCCTTAGAGGGGTAGGGGCCTAAAAGAAGGTGGTTGGCGTTATAAATACTGAATATGGTTGATTACACACTATGCAACCCAGCAATGCATACTTTCAAATAAAAAACTACAGGTAAAAAGAAATCCATGTCCATAACCATATGCCAACTCTGCAGTTAAATGGTTCCAAAGTGGTTTAAGAGGATTTATATTACAAATAAACTGTCAAACAACCCTTAAATTGATCTGGAATGGAAAAAGATCTTGTTTTAAGCTCATTGGGCTCCAGTGACACAGGGAGGACTACTGCTACCATTGGGGAACAATTGAGTAAAATTTCCTGAAATTATGTAATGTCATCTCTACCCATAACCTACTATATTGTAATGAAGCATGGTTGTATTGATTTGAAATGATATTTAATAACTGTAAAAACAATATCAGTAGCACACCTTTCTCATTTCCACAATGTGAAGCAGTCAAGGAGTTCCTGTTTAAAAATACATGAATGATGACCACAACAAAGACTTTGGTCTACCTGGATCACCTTTTTTTCCTCTGTTTGCAAGGTCAGCCTTGTGCCAAGGGGATCGGTACTCCCAACAAAAATGTGCTTTACTGTAATAGGACCTACATGGTTTCTAATTTTACAAACTTATCTCTGAACCTCTCCTGGGAGAAGTCTGTTTCTGGCACAGGGACCTCCCTGCTGTATATAATGAGGAGATTTGCAGGGGCACGGTGTTGGAAAATCTATCTAAAAACCCAGATTATCAATACATTGCAAAATTGCCCAAAGGAATCATCCAACTTCTAGAAGGAGTCATGCTATTTAAAAAATGACACGTGCCAGTTATCACCTACATCCACTTAAAACCCTGGGGTGATTTGTAATGGCCTGTTGTGGTTAGACTCTGATAGGCAGTTTTGACCTTGAGATGGCAACCACCACATTCCATGGTTTAGCAATGATAAGTCTCTTGTATTGATGGAAGAGCAAATGGATAGATAGATAGATATTTATTCTAAAGTCTGCACTTATATAGTCAACCTGTAACAGTTAATCCATCACCAGTAGTTCCATTGCTGTTACATACATTGTGAAAATTTAAGTGCGAAGGTATTACAAACACTTCATATAAAGTGATGACAAACTTATAATAAAAATATATGAATGAAAATGACATTTTGATGTACATCTCAATGCAAAAATGCACCTGAAACAAACAAACAAACAAAAACCTATTCCAGTAAAATATGACTATTTCTTACACACTCCATACACTTTTGGTCCTGCATAGTAACTGCATCTGATTAATAGATGGGTTTAAATGGAGCCTAATATCCAGATTACAGTTGGCATATGGCCCAAAACAAATGAAAGTATATCCTATATACACCTTAGTAGGAATAATAAAACTGAAATTTCAGAAGGGGCAGTTTAAACCTTTTTGTACACCAAACAACCTACTGGCTCTATTCTTTCTGCTCATGCCCTCTATTTAACCTCACCCAGACCTGGTGCACTGAACATCAGTATACACACTGAATAACTATAATCTGAATTTTTGCAGAAAATACACACAGATAGGCTTGCTTTTCAATTACATTACACAAAAGCAAGATACACCTTTCCTGAAACGCCACACATTGCTATTATTGTATGGTGGTTTGAGAAAAAACACTCCAGGTAATGGTCAGCCCTGCACAGTGAAGGTTAAGAGCTGCTGGCCATCCCATCAAGCTGACATGGATAATTATTGGTGGTATGTCTCAGGGGTACTAAGCCAAAATGTGATACATTTAGGATGCACTCGATAAGGTAAAAATGAAGGGAAATGCTCACAGACACTGAAGCAGCAGTTCTAAATTTCAACTGGCACACTACATGCAGGCCCCCAGTCTTTCCCTAAATCAGACCTGTGTATTTTATGGCTCCCGGGCCACATACAGCCCTTTGGGTATCCCTGTCCAGCCCGTGGTATGTCAGTCATAAACACAAATGAATAATGTTCTCAAAAAATCTATTCTCAGATACTAATTGATACTAAAATTTAGTTTGACAGAAATTAGCACTGGTTTCAATTCTTAAATGCCAGTTTTGCATCTGCCAGTTCATGGAAATCACCCACAGTCTACAACAAAGTCCAACAGGCATTGTAGCAGGCAGCCCCTCCCCCAGCTACCTGTTTACCCAGTGTTTGCATGACAGCACGCTTGGGACTCATTTAAAGGTGCATGTCTTTTTTTCCCTCTGTAGAGGGTCAGCTTTTGGGGAGCTTTGCGGCTTTTGGAGGCCCGAGGGTCTATCTGTGGCTCTCTACAGAGGGAAAAAAGTGGCACGCGCCTATAAAAACAGCGGTCAAAGCATTTATTCCCATAGCTTGACCAGGGAACAACCTTGCCGTGCAAAATCGAGCATCGAGTATCGAGCACCATCTTTAGTATTGGTATCGAGTTTTTAATTTCAGTATTGTGACATGCCTAGAAGCAGCATATCAATCTAATATATTTTACTGCTGAATTACATTTAACTTATCATTGGATTGGCCCTCGAACTCAGTTCAGATTTTTCATGTTGCCCTCTGTAGAAATTAATTGACCAGCCCGGTCCTAAATGCATTAATTAAGGACTTCCCAAGCAGGTAATCAGCTGTGGTGTGGAAGTTGGGCAACACCTCCAGAACCAGGAATGGTGACCATCTCTGGGGTGTATTCTCAGTATCACCTTTTGTGAGCATGTACAGCTTTTGTATCCTCACAATAATAACGAAGCCTACAGGAGCCCGAGGTTATGAGTAATGTCTCTTATGAGCAAGACTGAAGCCTTTGCATCAGAGGAATTATCACCATTTCCCGAACACTCACACGCAGGATAATGGTCATGTTGCCCCGGCCTCATTTTACAGGAGCAGCCGAAATAGAAGCTATCTTCCTGTCCTTGAGAGTGGGTATTAAATCCATTTGCCCATCTTCCTGCCATTGAATATTTAATATATCTTGGTTGGTTTTAAACATCAGAACGTCTCGGCTTTGTTCTTCCTAACAGCGGCTGTTAGCTGCGTCCCCCCACACTTAAAGAATGACATGTTTTCACAGAAGTGAAAAGACCACTGTTTCTGAGGCGGCTCCATTTTAATCACAGATTCTCAGGGGGAAAAAAAGAACCTCTTATATGTCATTTGTTATGCCCAGAAATAACTTTCTGTTGTTTTATAGAGAAGAGATTACACCTGGTTTGACAAATATTGGACTGTTTTCTGTTTCATCAGTTCTCATCCAAAAGATCCTCTTTCAAAATAGTCAAGCCAAGAAGTAAAAAACAAAAAAGCTGTTAACTTGTCCTCTTTCTAAGCAGTGAGGAAATAGTGGGAGTGGGGAGAATGGCAGGGTAATACTCTCTTGCTGATTCTACACTGGAGTTAATTTGCCGGGAACTGGCAGGGTTACTGGAGTAGGAAAGTGCTGCACATCTCAATTGGCCTCCTGCACCAAGCCCACAATGACCACATGCCGCAAGCTCGGGGGTGGGCAAGTGGGAAGAAGGCATTCAGTATGAACTCCATCTAAAGTTCACTTTCTGACCCTAGCTGTGGGATTTATTAGACCCATTGTTTTTTGCCCAATCCAGGGCTGTGATCGTTCTTCCAGTCTTCAGGCAAAATAATTTAATTGTGCTGAAACTGGCATGATGGCTTGTTTGCAAGTGACTCTTCCATGAAAATCTAATAGACTTCACTCTTGTCTGACTGGGTGTGATAAGCATGGCATAAGCACCTCTGGAGGATGGACTCCAAAATACTCAGCGCCATGTTTCTCAGAGCAAAGAAATGTGACAATATTGGCGTTTCAAAAGAAGAGTGACTGAACACCCTCTCTCAGCTACACTCTTTAAAATGAAAGGTTCTTTGGAGTGATCCCACAGATCTTTAGAAGATCTTTAACCCTTTCCAGACAGCCTGTACGAAACTATTATTTTGACAACTTCAGTGGTTATATCTCAGGCATGCGATTACTGATGTTAAATCTGAAGGCTGACAGCCTAAGTTACAGTTTGATATGACTGGATAAAAGGGTTTGAGAAAGGAAAGAATTTCAAATTTTAACAAAATATTGTGGGAAAAATATGCGTAATCTCCCCGCTGTGCACCAAGGAATGACAGAGCAAAGGTCCTCATACTTTTACGGTCTATGAACTGTGGTAAGACAATTCTAACACTTTGATTCATTTTCATATGGATTAGATGTTATAAATTATGTATTTTAAGTGCCAACTTATTCAACGTGACAGATGTGAAAGGTGAAAGTGACCATTCTGTCATATGTGAACACACCAAAGCACAGATATATATGTCTGTGTATTTAATGAAAATGCTTTAGTACATTAGACACACATAGTGTTCTGGCATGTATATATAATTTTGAGGTGTTGGACAGCCAGTAAAGCCTTCTGGAATAGATACATGTATGACACATTATCTGAATGTAAAACATGTGTGCGTAAACCGTGTGTGTCAGTGATTTCAAAATGATGCTATTTCCTATACTACGTTTTTCTCTGCATTTTACAGAAATAGGTTTACAAATTGAGATTGTAGATGAAATACTAGGTCAGTTTTTTGTGTTATTTGTATGCACGGGAAAGAAAGGGTTAAAGGAATAGTGGTTTTCAACTGAATGTCTACACCATCTACTACATACAAGAGGAGTCATTCCAATCAAAAGGTTTTCTGACATTGTCCATGGACAAAGATGCCGATGAAGTTTGAGACTGGGGACAGATTCCCTGAATGGACTCCTTCCTGTTCCTTTCCCACCTGGCGAAATCAGTGGTCTCTGAACCACTGAGTCTTGCATAAGTAGCCCTCATATTTCTCATATTTCTTCATGTGAATGTTCCTGTTTGGTTGATTCATTTCAAAAGGATAAACTTGGACTATAGAGTTTATATGCTTCTTCAAAACAGGTAAAGGACAACAAAGCCTGTCTCTAGGACCGCTTTATAAGTTCTACTCCCTCCTCTGATGATGAAGTGGGCTGTTACACAGAAATTGTACCCCAAAAAGTCAGGATGCCTTTTGCACCAGGCATTAGTACAGATCCCTCATGCAGGCTCATGTCCGCTCCTTGTGCAGACCAGGTTTGATGGAGGGAAGGATGTGGGGATAAAGAGGATGAGTGCGCCTTTATCAGGGAGGCAAGGGCTGGATGAGTGAGCCCGCTCTTAGAGAAGCCACAGCAGCTTAGAGCTGTGACGAAGCGTTGGATCAGAGGCTCAGCTGGCAGCACATCGGGGGGTCCTCTCCATGCTCCGCTCCCTATGGAGGACAGCCATTTACAAAACACAGTATTTCTAGAGCCAGGCATTGAAGTAGTGTGTGTGTGTGTGAGAGAGAGGGAGACAGAGGGAGAGAGAGAGAGAGAGAGAGAGAGAGAGAGAGAGAGAGAGAGAGAGAGAGAGAGAG
>JBBMFX010000101.1:24899910-24911812 GCA_037832545.1 Rhabdalestes septentrionalis | reverse complement strand
TTCTTTACATTCTTATTCAAGAATCTTTATTTTTTATTTTTTACTTTTTACAATTTTGTTTAACAGCAAGACACAAATACATGCATTTGAATGTAAAGGTTTAATTGAAGAAAAAGGTTTAATTGAAGAAAAAGATCCTTTGACCAGATTTCTCTATGTTATTTATTAACAAAGCAGAGTCAAAGGCAATTTGCGCGTTTGCTTAAATCCTGATTCTCCTAGCTCAGTGGGCAGGCCTGGGAAATGTTATATAAAGTACATTAAAGCCAAACATAGCTTGCGTTTTCATTACCCATTCATTTCATATGCATTCTTTTCCAGAACTGCCCACAGGCTATAAACACTCGTCTTCTGTGCATATTATGGCAGCACAGCCAAAAGAAAACCACTTTAAATGAGATTCTGAGATCGAGGTTCAAACTGCCATTTCAAAAGCATCTATTCAGAAAGTGAGTTTTAATTGAATAATTCAAACTTGCAGGTCAGTGTCATCAGATCGGTCATGGCCATTAGGAAGATACTGCCACATTTTTGAAAAGGTGCCTGCAAGGAAAAGGGTGAGCACAGCTTCAGTAAGACAGCAGCCCAGGAACAGAAAAGAGTTGTTTTTCAGGTCTGATTTGTCTCATGCGGAAATGAGGGAACTGGAGCCTCAGGAGGAGCTGTGAGGAAAGAATCTGTTGCAGCCCGACTATTGACTTCAGTTGTACTTCATGTCAAATCTTCATTTCAGTTCCATTTCAAAGTATAGGCCAACCCTGTCCAGTGGTTCATCACATTCTCATGAGTTGCTCTTCCAGGCTTGAGAAACTAATCCTCTCCCTTTGCTGATTGCAGGAAAGGCTTCCAAACAGAAGCATCTCAAAATCATGATGTGCTCTAGCCAATTCCATCGACAAAACAGGCCACATTGGTCTACACAGGCAGGACAAAGTCTGGAGGTGTGTAGCCAATTTCTCTAATAACTGGACCACCACAATAATTCATGCCATTCTAACCAAAAGAGTCAAAATTTGGTGGCAAGAGGAAATATGTACACGCCATGCAGTGGAATGGCATCTGACCCGTAGTGAGAAACTGTAATGGAACTATGCTTCATTGTTCCCTCAAGAGCCATCTGTTGATGTCTTATTCTGGACAAATCATTAGAGATCAACCATAGCAGCGGTGGCACAAAATAATGAACCTTGGAGTTGCACAACAACTGTACGACCCTCTGGCCACAGCTCTTCGTCTCCATTTCTGTTTTCTTATTTATTTTAGCCCGCATTGACACAGAGCACAAATGTAATCTGTGCCCCTCCTGTCTTTCTGCATGCTCATCAAAACACTGGGACTTAGGCTAACTCTCCAGGAAAGGTCTGGCCTTCTCTGTAACAGCCACAGGAAAATGACATAGGGGAGGAAAACGTGACACGGACATCAGGTTCATAATTTGTACCATAGTGCTTTAAGCTGTGAGACTCAGGCAGAGAATCTGTGAAAAACACAAAATATGAAAATGAAGGAGCCCTATAGAAGCCACTGATGCTGTAACTGTGTAGCACCATCTGCCAAAAGTCAGTGCGGTGATTTTAAGACCAGCTGAGGCAAAGCAAAATGCAGGCCTCTACTCTAACTCTGCATTGCTTGAGGTCAATGTACAAAAAGGTATCCGGTTCCTGCCGAATGCCTCAGTGATTCTGTGGGAACTGAAGAAGGCTCACTGTTGCCTTCATAATTCTGAGGCTGCACATGCAAATGTCAGATTTGCATTCAATGATTCATGAGATACAGTATTTAAGATTCCTACTACAGGTCTGCAAACTAAATGCAATAAATCTGTTGAGAAGCATGGGATAACTTTATAATATAAGAAAGGGAGACAAATCGCAGATATATGAGCATCTTGATATCTTCCTTGATGTGAAAGGCCTTCCTCTTTGTTGTTCAACATGTGCAACTCTTAGGTACAGGTTAACCTGCAGACACATTTAGAAAAGTATGACAAAACATAAGCATAAGCGCTGAGCAGTTTGAGATCTGGTGTGTCCTCAAGATGAAACCTGCAGGGTTCTGCAGTGTGCGCTGTCCGTGGACAGTGGATTCATTTTCATCATGACTGCCCGTGCTGAGCTCAATTAGGTGTTGGCAGAGTTAATAATTCACCACAGTTTCATGCTGATTTCTCAGGCACGTGGGCATGTACCGCTCTCCATTTATCTGCCCTCCCCAGTCCCATCTTTGAACATTCTTGATGCGTTCCTCTTTCAGCATATCAGCGGTGAAATAACATCTCGCCGATCTCACAAACGCGCCGTTTAAGAGCCTCCGCAATAAACAGGGATGCCATTTGTGCATCCTCTCAGTCATATTTCCTCAGAGACAGAGGCAAATCCCATTTCCAGGCTCTATCTGTGGAAGCAGTGTGGCAATGCGCTCTCCAGACTGGCTTCATCAGGTGCATGCGAGAGGTAGACCTCTTTAAAACCATTTTTTGTTTAAAGCCCACCACATCCTAACAAAACAGGAGTGGAAGGTTGAGGGGAAGCATGGATAACAGGCAACCATGTCTTTAATACAAGTGCCCATGTCCCATCCAGAGAGTCATTACTACTAAGGTTCATCAGGCCTTGCCCATTACTCAGGCTGTGGCTCTAAAGCTGTGGCGGTTCTCCCTAAAGTCCCGGAATCTCATTAAACATCTCCTTTGTCAAAGTAGTCCACAAGACAAGAGCTGATCTGGGATCGGTTTTAGCAACACTTATCACAACAAAGGAAACTGTATCCCAGGCTGATCATAGGCAAGTTCGGAGAAACAGAACCCCAGGAGAGCTGTGAAGGCTGCTCAAGATGAAGAGCAAAGGGGGAGAAAAGGCAGAGAGGAATGAACTGATATACATTTCCATACGCTAGTCGGACCCCGTCAGAAAACCTCCTCTCCTGACATAATTAATGAAGACACAGAAGAACTGCCTATCTTCAAAGGGCCAACCAATCCAGAAAACATTGTAGAAAAAGTGTCAAAATATTACAAACAATCCAGGAAATACTTCACAAACTCAACTCAAGGTTACGTTTAACGCCTACATTAAATTCAATAGCTGCTCAGAGCCCCAGCAAAGCATAACTTTGGCCTCACCTCTTGCAGATGGTGAGATGTTTAAGGAAGGACAGTGTGGCAAAAGCCCTGCTGAACTCAGCTGTTATGCAAAAGGAAAGAAAAAGACATAGAGAGAGATAGAAAAAAAAATACTCCCTTAATGAAGACAAATGTCAAAACAGGTTGGGTTTCCAACCTCGCTGTGACTGGGTCTCGTCTTTCCATGTTCGCCAGCTTAGACCTTCGCAGGAAAGACCAAGGACAGGAGATTTATCAGTGCAATCCCATGTCACACCCCAGACAAGGTCTGCACTAACCTTCCCTGCCCACTCTCAATTGCTCTTAGATCACTGTCTGGCATCAGAGTGTTCGCCATGCATCAGGACTGGTCTACCACTAAGAAATGGCCTTGATATTATGTACAGTAATGGTCACTGTCTCTGGTGAGCCCGGTCTCATGAGTTTTCACGCAAAAAAAATGCAATTTAATCAAAATACATGCAACGATCACGATATATGGCTTTTTTCTTCCAAGGCAATGCTTCACTATACTTATTTGAGGGGTCAAATAATGGGGAGGGGCAGCATGTCAGATGCAGTTTGGAGCTAAATACGACAGGAATGTAGTTGTGTCGTATAAGGCATCTGTATTAAATGTAAATGTACCAAAGAAGGGTTCTTTACATGTTAACAGGAGGAGTCCAATCTTATCTGCAAACGGGTCCCACTTTCCTGCATCACACGAGTCTGTGCAGATAAGCTTGAATTCAACAGAGGAATCCCCTTTGGTTCCCTAAATATGGTCAAAATGTTTGAAGAACTGTCAGAGTTTGAAGAACTGCTTTAAGGTTTAAAGAATCTCCTCATAGGCATATGACCTTTACATTACAAACGAACGTTTTTTCAACCTTAAGAAAGGTTTGTCACACACATATATCTTTTTTTTCTCCCTCAAAAATGTTTCGTTGGGGAACGGGTGGCTTTGCTCCAAGAACCCTTTGTGGCACCTTAATTTGATATTGTGATATTGAAAATAAAACTACAAAACAGAGGGCTATATACTGTAAACCAGTAAATATTTATTCTGAATTTGCTCCCTGAGGTGTTGAGGGTTTTACTGGAGATAAACAAATGGATAAAATAGATAAACAAAGGCTGCACTCCAGCTATGTTTAACTATCGAGATCTTTTGTTATCTGCCGGCAATGCTGTTTTGTTATTTGAACAAAGGGCGGATGACCCAACATACTGTCAGGCAAAATGTTCCACCATTGATTTATCTTCCCGTGCTGGGTTTTAAAAACGCTAATATGTAGTTGTAAGAAAACTAACACACACTCAAATGCTTATTAAGTGCAATTATCAACTTGCCGAACGAGGGGACTCATACCTCAAAGAAAAAAAAAATACTATAACTATTAATTATACCCAAAGACACTCTTTGTTTTTTAAATAAACGTGCTTTCACTCTTTGAGTGATGGCAAAGATGACCCATTTTTGGGTTCCCTACATGAAGATAGTCAAAAGGGTTTCGGACAGGTTTTGGTGTGGTTCTGGATCAAGTGGAGATTTAGACGGGATATAAAGTGAGTGGAAGCACGAGGTAGGTTATTCCAGTAAAGTGGCCTAATTCTAGTAAAGCAGCCTAGAAATACGAAGCAGGTATTTCAAAAACAGCAGCCAGTGAGTAGAATCACACATGTTTCCAATAAATGGCCAGCTGGTGGAGCTATAAGGTAGGTGTTTCTAATAAAGTGGCTCGTGTGTGTATTTAAATAGGCATTTTCACACCATTTAAGGTTCAGTGCAGACTGTGTTTATTGCACGTTATGCGTACATTCTGCTTATTCACACTCTATGTAATACAGCAATTTATGAGACAGCTTCTTTAGTAATACTGCACTCATTAACAAACAGCCCCCCCCCCCTTTCCCCTCTCTTCCTCCAAGCGTGCACACACACAGGCACAGACAGACAACACACACACACACCGCTGGCCAATTAAGCAGCATAATGAGAGAAAACATCAAAGTAGCAGGCTGAGACCAGCACACAGAAGTACTATAACCAGGCCAAATATTGGAGCTGCAGGTGTCCACACAATATCACTCGTGAGTGCATTGAATGCTTAATTAGCAACAACAAACTGCCACCGTGAATCGCAAGAGCAGCAAAGATCTGCTTTCTGAAGTATCTGCTGCTGACTTCCACTCGGTCATCTTATCCATGATGTGTTCTCTGTGTCTTTTTACCAAGAACAGGAGGAAATTTCATCTCAATGTATCCAGTATAAGGGCTTTTTTCTTGGTACCTTATGTGACTGTAGCAACTGCAGTCACTAACTGTACAGAGCCAGATTTGGTTTTTAAAAGCCTTCTGTCGCTGACTCCAATCTGTTTTCCCAAGAAAGTGGCGGAAACGGGTGTTCAAGCTAATCTACAGGGTGAAAAAAACGTGCTATTAACACAATGTCCTAATGTAAAAATCAATCTTCATTTTGAAAAGATCACGAGGTTTGTCCTCCTTGAATGTGCGAGAAACGAGCACCTTGTCTCCCATAATTCCCTGAAAATATGGATGAGCCTTGAAGTGAGGACTTTGGGCCAAAAAAGCCCCATTAAGATGCAAACATGGCGGAGAAGTGAGGGGTGTCATCTAACATGGCGGCGCACAGGAGCAGCTCATCCATTGCCACATAATTAGATCAGAATTACCGAAAGCGGCTGAAAAAGAAAATTGCCGCCAGCCCTCAGAAATTATACTCTCTTCGCCTCTCCTGTAGAGGAGAAGCGTTCTAAATCAGAGCAGAAGCAACACACAAAAACATGCAGACTCAGGTGAATTAGAGAAACAAGGAGATGGAGAACAAAATATCCCTACGGGGCCAGCATGCCTGGTACACACTTATGCCAGCGTCTGATTCTCATTTATCTCCATTGTACCATTCCAACTATAAAAAAACTGAAATGGAGAACATCAGCATTGTATGTTTGAAGCAGTACAGTGATGGTCCAGGTTAGATGGTTTTGAGATCCTGGGCATCCAGTCACTACCAGGCACTGCTGACTGTTGAACAGTTCCTACACGGTTCTGCAGAGCTTCCCTTCCTGAAATGAAACCTGAAACTGAGCGCTTTCTGAGTGTTGTACTGGTGTACTTATTTCAGGGGGCAGCAGTATCTTTGTGTAAGAACAACCAAGTGTTCTCGACAGTGAGTTTCCCTAATTCACCCTATTTGCAACACTTTTGCACATTCCAACCATTTCACCTGTCGTACTGAAGATGTTAGACAGACTCAGTCAATCGCTTTTAAAAGTGTTTGTAAAGAGGCCAAGTAATGGCCATCATTTGCTAATTTTATACTTGGATCATTTATAAGTGTAGATTCTCAGTTCAGTGTTAAATACAAAGAGGAACCATCAAGGTCTTCTCAATTTCTAGAAACAGAAACTTTTTTATATGCCAGTATTTTTTTACTTGCTTATCTTAGGTTTTGGTACATGCTAGATCTCCTGGAGATCATCCAACCAGAAAATGCACAATCCTAAGAAAAGCCAAGTGAACTTTCCTTTATGTTGGGCCCTCAGAAAGTGGACAGAATATCTAAGGTGTCGGATCCATTAATGTAATCAAGCAATAACATTTAAAATCCTAAATGTTGCTCTACCGAATAAACATCTTCAAAAGTCCTGAATTATTATGAAAAGAAGGAGGTTGTAGCTAAACACAGCAGTAAAATGAATGTGTAAGAGGAGGGTTGGTGACCAACACTCTATGTGGTTCTTTTTCAACCTCTTCAGATGTTTCTCCTTTAAAGTCGTCTTGGTATTTGTTCCTTAGGCTCTTAGTGATTTTCTACTTTTGACTTGGTTACCCTGTAGTCCAACAGCATGCACATCAGGCAAACTGGAGTGGCTGAATTGCCCTTAGGTGAAAGTGTGAATGAGGATGTGTGTCTGTGTATCTGCCTTGTGATGACTGGAATCCTGTCCAAGGTGCGCAGATCTTTCTTCTTTATACTTTCAGAGAATTTTTCTTGCTACTATCACACACAGTGGTGCCCATTAGTAAGCACTGCAATGCTGCTTTGGGATAATATCTTTAGGAAAATCAAACTGAAAAAAAAAACAAAAACTAAATTCAAAGCATTTAAACTCCAAGATTCTTCCCCCATTTGCTCCAAATCCATTCGCACAACTGTTATGTACAGTGAGCTATGTAATCAGGGATGAAGGTCATGGTCAAATATCTTTTCCAGACAGAACAGTGTACAATAATATGAGGGGATATGTGTTTTGTGGCAAATGCGATTCATCTCAGAAACCCTTTGGGCGTATATCTTTGGGGCCTTAAAGAGGTTGTGCATATTCTAAGTAAAATACAGCATACCAATATTAACTTTCTATGGGCTGTCCTGGGGGCATGGACTATCTCCTGATTTTTATGGATTCTTTCTTTAAATCAACCACAATGGCAACAGGATTTCATGAATAATGCTACAAGAAAACTGTGAGCTGTTTACAACAGCGGGCTGCACAGGTCAGGTTTCAGTATGGTGGATGTTTTTTTGGTTTGCATATATCTAGAGGTGATGACGCATAGAGCAGCTTTACATTTCATCACTTCTGAGAGTGTTCACCCTGTGGTGCTTTGAGGTGGCTGGAGATATAGCATGTGGCCCGCGGAGCGGAACCCACTTTCCAGAAAGTGATGGAGCAAACTTAAGAAAGGTTGATGGAATATTAGTGAGTGTGTGCCAGTACGTTTGTGCAAGAAAATGATAGACTCTGGCTATGAATGGGCGGGATAATGGGAACAAGGAGAAAGGAACGAGGGCAGAGGGGGAAAAAAAAGTAGCTGAAGGCTGGAGATGGGAAGCCGTGCAGTAATCCATGGTCTCTCCTTAATCATAATCATTCAGCTGTCAGAGTGAGCAGGAGCAGAGGCCGAACCCGGACAGCCAGACCCGGGCCCCATCTGCTCCCAATAAACTCTTACAAAAGCCTTAATTTGAATAAATGTCCCTTTTCTCCCTGTCCTGTGCCAATGCTCTCACTTGCTGGGGAACAGCACTGACTATTAAAACATCCTGTGGTGTTTGTTCACATAACGCTCTGTGCACCAGGGCATCAACAGGACCTGAGAACTCCCAAAAGTGCTTAAAAACACACCTTGTGCAGTTAATTAGAGCCGCAGACGTTCTAGCTGCTTACGTACACTGGCTGTTTCCTAGTCCAGTGGTCGCCAACCCTGGTCCTGAACATCTACTTTCCTGAGAAGTGTCATCCCAGCCACAATCTGCAACACATGCTCTGGTTAATGAAGTTCTTCCAAAGCACCTGATGGGTTAGAGCAGGGGTCCCCAACCTTTCTGAAACTGAGAGCCACATCACGTGTACTGAGCCATACGAAGGGCTACCAGTTTCATATTCTAGTAGAGAGTTTACCTAAACTTCAGGTATGATAAACATGTTTTAAATGGTTTTTTTTTTAGATATTGTCATTTTCAAATAGATATAAATGAAAAAGCGATTAAAGAAATTAGCAACCGGATAGAACTACATGTTAGACGTTTCTCACTGGTGAGTTGTGCTATATTTTGGACCGGTCCGTGGGCTACTCATGTGGTCCTCGGGGGCACCCTTGTGCCTGGTGGCACCACGTTGGTGACCCCCTGGTTAGAGCATTAAATAAAGGGGGAAGGGGCAGCATGTTTGATTCAGGTTGTAGATCTCCATGAGGAGGGTCAGTGACCACGTCCCAATCCCTTAATCCCTCATTATTGGCTGTATTGGGATGGCTGACCACTCTAAAACCAAGCAGTGATGCCCAGCAACATCACTGTGACTGTTACACTCATAAAAGTGCCACTCAGGCTGTGTGACATGAATTAAGAACAGTCCACTGCCCAAATAATAACAATTCTTTAGAGACGAGTGATTCTTTAATGGAAGATCAGTGATAATGGGTCAGAGAGTAAATCCTTTGGTCAGAGGTCCTGTTGTCAGAAACTGACCAGTAAGAGAAATGGTAGATAGCAGCTGACAAACTGCATGACAAAAGGGATGTAACTGCACACTTTTATAGACAACATGTAGGGTCAGTTAGGGAAAGTACATGGTAGGTGTTTCTAATAAATTGGCCAGTGTGGAGGAGCACATGGTTAATTGACTGGCCTCTGAATAGAAATACATAGTTGGTGTTTCTAGCTGCCAGCACCAGTCAGAGAAAGGACAAGGCAGATACTCCACAAAAAACAGCCATCAAAGGGATGGGGGGGTGGGAGGCTGCATACTCTCTTCTGTAGAGACGCTCGCAGGTGTGAAGCAAACGACATTAATTGCATCTGGCCTTGTAAATGCATTGTTTTTTTACACACAGGTGTAGAACAAAGAAGACTGATTGTTGATGTTGTTAAAATGGTGAAAAAATCTGTTTCCTCTCATGAATGTGATCTCATGAACGTCTTGTGGAGAAATGTGGAGCGTATGTGGAGAAATACAGCAGAAAAAAAGACCTCTGCTTGTTAGCGACAACAAAACAATAAAGGCTGTATGTGTGGATTTTTTCCACATTAACTCGCATTTAAGAAATCAATATGAAACTGGCCTAAAAGCACCAATAATAGCAATGCTTATTTAGCCTTAGCACTTTAATGACTTTAATCAATCAAATTAGAGAAAATCATCATGCTAATCACCTTCAAGTTGAATGAAATGCAATAACATGAGGAGACAATTACAATAAAAGAGTTATTTAGGTGACATATAACCATGCTACTAAGTATGTTTTCGTTTACATCATTATACATCATTCTTTTACTAACATTTAATACTTCTTAAGCCTTGGGCCAGGCTTCTAAAACTGACAACTGCTGAAGCACTCGAGGACGGCTAAGGCAAATAATGCATCAACAGATAAACAAATAAACTGGCCAGTTTGTAAAACCCCCTGCAAGATATGAGGCATATTCATATCACTGTCACACACGCTACAATTTCATGCGTCACTGCTGTGCCGAGAATCATGCAGCGCAGGTCCTGTGGTGCTTCCTTACCATCCAAATTGTCCAGCAACAAATATGCTGTCTATTAATACACTCCAGCAGAGTAGAGCAAGGCAAGGATTCCTATGACTGTACTAAACTGGAAGTGTTTTTTATTACTCAGCACGTAAACACACACACACATGCCACAGTTGCATTAAAGTGAAATAACGGCAAACACAGACGACACTTGCACAGTGATAATCTTCCAGTTTGTCTGGAAGGGACTTGCAAAAAAGTCCATAATGGAAATATTTAAAGTCAGCATCCACAACGGAAGGAGCGCATTTAGCTGGGACGAGCAGCGCCAGGACTTCTAATATGCTATATGGAAACTCATTAGAGGACACTGCAGGCAGTGAGGGAGTTAGTCATCAAGCCCGAGCGAGGTGGACAAACTGCCAGCTCTACTTATTTAAAGGCGAGAAACAAGGAAAACACAAACCCATTAAATCCAGTGCCCCGGAAAAAAACCCAAAACAAAAAACATTGCTCCACATGAGCTCAGGGCTGCAATGACAGCCACAGCATCCACAGTGACCACAGGGTATGTCACCATGATCTCCACACATGTTCTTAAATGTACCAACCAGAGGCTTGAGCCACAACAGGTGTGTGGACACAGACTAGCATGTTGCATCCTCTTCTAAACAGATACCGTCACTTTCGACTGCTCCAAAATGTCCTGGCCTGCTCTACATTTCAGCTCCATCGGCTTACAGATAGCTGAGTGGTGGCTAACATGGTGCTGAGCAGGGGGGTCATAGCTTTTTTATGTGAGGGAGACATTGGTCTATGTGTGTGGTTGGGGTTGGTGTGTGGGGGCGGGGTTTGGGTAGGGGCAGGGTTGCTGTGTGCATGCAAAGTCTCGTCCTTTTAGGGGCTGGGAGTGTTCTGGAGTGGATTCTTCCACAAAAGATTCAAGATTCAAGATTGAATCATTAACTAATTGTTTATGTTAAATGTGGGGGGGGTCCAAACAAATAATTATGAAATGTGAGGGGGACACGTCCTCCTCTGATTAAATGGCGGTGCTGAGTGCTGGGGAGGTCCATCTTTTGGAGCATTCTCCAAATTAAGGTGGTGGTCTAATAGGTCATGGGTTCAAATCCTACCTTCAGAACACCACCACTGGGTTCCTGAGCAAGACCCTTAACAGTAGTTGCTCAAAGGAGACTGTCCCCTATAGTTAGGGAATGGAAGTTGCTTAGGAAAAAACCTCAGCTAAATGGCGTGAAGGTGAAAAGAGTGGCCTAGTTTCTATATACAGACAGTATAGACTGGGGAGTGAAGCATCAATTATATATTTACACATATGTTTTTATATGAACTTTTATTTTCCATTTCTCATAGTGTGTCTGTTCCTTTTACACCCTGTATGAGCCCTATATATGCCTTTTCTTTTCTGGTAGGTGTGGCACTGATAGCTATGCCTTTGCTAAATGAGGACACACATCAGTCTGTTCACTTGCCCTGACCGCCACCAGAGCCAAAAGCTATGTCCATTTCACTGCAAATGCCCTAAATATACATAGACAGGCTGACAAGCAGATACTCATTTACTTGTTTCTATTCATTTCTAATCATATTCACCAGCTGGCTGCTTGTCTAAACATGCACATCTGATTACTTAAGGAAAAATCAGATGTGACTCGAACAAATAGCATCACAATCCTCTGTCCAAACGTGGTTCTGATTCTTTTGGCTCGCTGTCCACTTTTCCACCTTGTTGGTGTTCAGAGACCAGAGCCCATCTGTTGATTGCTAGTTTGTC
>JBBMFX010000101.1:24876645-24899810 GCA_037832545.1 Rhabdalestes septentrionalis | reverse complement strand
TCTTGCCTCATTTCAGCGCGCCAGTCCAAACCCAGCTCAATTCACCGCATTTCCTAGATCCTCCCTTCCTGCTCGAACAGCTGTTTCTGCACTGGGTCCATTTTTCATCTTCGTGGCGGCCAAGCGACTTGCTCTCTCAGCTCCAGCACGACAACGACTCCCCCTCACAGCTCCAGGTATGCCCTCTACGGAGACCTAAACTAACTACCTTCCTTCCCAGACCCATTCTGGCACCCCAACGCTGACTTGGACTCCATTCTGAATCCAAGACTGACACCTTAACCCCGCAACCCACTCCGGCCCCTCGTCATGGGAAAGGGAGAGACCTTGAGAAGGCTTTCACACCCGGCAAAACTCCAGACCATCTCATAACTCCTGCGACGAATCTGGTTCAAGCTCGGACTACAGAACCTGCCACCATCACCAGCCTGGTTTCAGCCCGGACTCCAGAGCCTGCCGTCATCACCAGTCCGGTTTCAGCCCGCACTCCAGAACCTGCTGCCGTCACCAGTCCGGTTTCAGCCCATAACCTAGAACCTGCCGCCGTCACCAGTCCGGTTTAAGCCCGGACTTCAGAGGCTGTTATCATCGTCGACCCCTTGGCCGTCCGGTTCCCAGAGCCCCTCTGCAGGTCGGCTTCACTCCACGGGGCCTGGACTCCTCTACCGGTCTCGGTGGTGGATCCTTGGCTCCGGCCGGCTCCTCCTCCTCCACTGCCTCCCTGGAGGGAGGGTTCGGTGCCCTCCCTCGGCCTCCCTCCCCAGGTGGGGTTGGGCGGTGAGGTTGGCTTTGGTGCCCCGGAGTTGTACTATTGGGAGGGGGGTACTGTCACAGTGCTGGTCTGCGACCACCAGGGGTCGCTGTGAGACCATGAACCCTCACCTTCATTGCCAGAGACCTTCACAATATAATTTGTCACCACCTGTCTGTTATCATGCCCTCATCTGTTCTGACTTTGTTATCCCCTGATAGGGTCCCGTAGACTCCCCTACTATATTTAGGTTCTCCCCTTTTCACTCCTCCTCACGGGAACAAACTTGCTATTCAGTTCAGTTTTGCCACGGTCCTCGTACCATCTTTCTGTTTTGTTAGATATAAAGTCCATACTTACTTGATGTCAGCCCGCAGATCTCCGCGTGCTTCTTTCACCAGGGATTATATGACAAAACATATATTGAAGCGCTTAATATTTATATAAACATACTTCTGTCTGACAGTACTGGTAAAGATACAGTGGACTGAGTGAATTTTGGAAATTTACTTAATATTGTACTTAGTATTATGCAAGGACTGAGTGAGTTTTGGTGAGTTACACCACTGCACGTAAAGAGGTATTGTAAAATTATGACAATAGTGTTAACTAAAAAAATGTCAAACATGGACTGAGTGAGTTTTGGACATTTGTTGTTCAATTATTTGCAAGACGTTTAGAGGTTGAGGGAAGTTTTGGTTATATATTTTTAAAGGAAACATTCAGACTTTTTGAGTGACTACTGACTTCTCGTTATTGTTAGCAACATTAGCCTCAGTGCTACAGTTCTAAATGAAAGAACCAACATTTGTCCTGGATTTAACAGGCTGAGAACAGTTTGTAGAATAAGATGTAGGTTTCATCATTTCCTTTTAATTTTCACCGAAAAACACATTATAGCAAAACCTGTTCACCAGGACCACAGCAGAATGTATAATGATTCCCATGACATTCTGTCAAAGCAGATATATTTCAATCAAACATGCTTGGCCCCATTATCTGAAATGCCATGTGTGTGAGTGTGTGTCCAGGAATGCAGGGCCTGATTGAAAAGTGATGTATGAGGAAATGATCCAGTCCACTGCATTCAAATTCAAGTGGGACATTATCAGTGTTTTGGGGGCATAATCAAGTATGATGCAATGGTCTAGACACCTCTGTATAAAGCCTTCCATGCCAGAACGCTGGCAAACCTGTGCTGTTAAAGGAAAAGTTCAGCCAAAAATAATTATTCATCAAAAATTAAATATACGTTTTACTTGCACCAGATATAGCCAATTTGCCCTTGCATTATCTGCACTGCTTGTTTACTTTAGAACTGGAGCAATCAGACTAATGTCACTAATAAACACTGGTAATTCAATAATCACCCAAATAGTATGAAACAATTTTTGTAAAACAAAATTTTTTTATGCAAGCAACATAAAGTCTGAATTTTACAGCTAAGCTTATACTGGGCAGAAAGTAAAGGGCTAATCACTACACTGATGCAAACACTATTCAGACTATTTTTGTATTCTTTGACACTAGACAAGCTTTCTGACCTCAATGCACAAACTATCCAATGGCAGCCAGTGTAGACAAAAACATTTAATAAAGAAGAAACTTTTAGAAATCTGAAATATTTCTCAGTCACTGTGTAAATCATTCAGGGTCCAAGCATACAAGCAGTACAGTGTTGCTCAAGTGACCAACCCAGGAAGGCTGTACCTCTAACCTAGCATTGTGCAATATGGCAACAAAATCTCCACCGAGCATGGAACCATCCAAACACACACAACTACAAATCCATACAAATGAAAAACAATGTGAAGGGGCAACTATGCTGCACTAGTGTCCTTACAGTGGAACACACACACACACACACACACACACACACACACACACACACACACACACACACATACACACAATGTTTCAGTACTCATTTCTCTAGAAAAAAATATTTTGCACTGAAAATGAACACTTAGCCTCTCAGTCAAAGCCTCTCAGTCAAAGCAACACTCTCAATCAATAGCCTAAACAGGGGTTTTATTGTTTGTAATATATAATAATGATGATATAACTAGTAAATCGTTCTTGTTACCATGGTCCCACTCATTCTTCTCTAACTGTTATCAGTCTTGTTTATCCTACAGTGTTCAATAATCAGGGGTTGTAATTCTTTGAAAATCAGAGGAAATCAAAGTGCTTTGTTCTTCTGCAGCTCTATGTAACGGTACATTGGAGTTGTCCTCTGAGAGATGTATCATCTCCAATAATGCTGTCTGGGCCATCATACTGAAGACCAAATGAGGGAAATAAAACTCCCCCTTCTCACCATTCCTGAGCGGGCACTGTAGTCAATCCAACCCATGTCATGTTTAGAATTCAAGAAGCACTCACAGCCTATTAACATTTGCAAACGATGGTGGCTTGGAAACACGGCTTCGGGGAAAATGTCCTTGAATATCTATCAGATTTCCACCTCTGCAGTGTCCACAGTAGCTGGCTGCCTGAAAGAAGGAGACGGTGTATGCTAAGGCCCGCATCGATTTCCCCATATTATTGGCTGATAGACATTCTGCAGATGTATCAGTATCACACAGAGTTCAGCCATAAAACATAGGAAAATATGATCTTATTTTACACTGGCGATGAACTGATATCTCTGTTTTGGAGAAAAGGTCTCCAAGCCTAAGGGGGTGGGGGATGGTCAGGGAGCCAGGGGGTGTCAAATTCAAATGAACATTGTGATATTTTAGATGGTTTAATACAGGGGTGTTGAACTCCAATCCTGTTTGCCAGTGGTCCAGCAGGTCTTGGTGATTTCCCTGCTCAGAACACCTGGGTCACCTCGCCAGTTAATTGTCCGGTTTAGTGAATTTGTTTGAGGAGGAGAATGGAGTTTGACACCCCTGTTTTAATAGATTAAATTGCTTTGATGTTTGATTTATTTGATTTTATTTCTAGGAGTTTCAATTCAAAGCCTAATTTTATTTTCTCTTATTGTTTCATACTCAATTTTACTGCTTAACAATAGCTTTCTTTACATCAAATAAAAAATGTATCATCATTCTGTGAAAGCCACAACATTAAGGCCAGTGACAGGTGAAGTGAATATCACTGTTTCTCTAGTTGCAATGGCATCTGACAGCTGAGCTGCAGACTGGTGTTGGTTCTGACCCCTATCCACAGATAAAAGCACCTACAGTGGCTATGTGAGCATTAGAAATAGAGCATGGAGTCATTGAAGAAGGTGGCCTGGTGTAATGTTGTGGGAAATCCTGGGTCCTGCATTCATGTTGATGTTACATTTACATCCACCACCTACCTTCACGGCAATGGAAAACAGTTTGAGGAACATGAAAGAGTGGGGCCCACATAAATTCAGGGCGGTGGGTTTAATTTTATGGCTGATTGGTGTACATGGGCCTTAAATTATTATGCAAAATTCCCCAAAAGAATTTGCGTTTCCATTTGGGCGTCTCCTGATTCTATAAACACACCAAGCACGTAAAACACATCCATCTTTTTTCTGCGAATCAATCTTTGGTGTCAGGAATCATCAGTTTCTATGAGTTTGGACAGCTCCCTTATCCTGACGTCAGGATGAGGAAATTTTCATAGAACCACCCCTTTTCTGTCAAGCCCCCACCCACTAGATTTGTTGATGATCCACCATTTTTGTCTGCTGGTTTAACGAGTACATGCATAAGACGCCGAGCACTATGGCTACAGACAAAGGCAAGTCACTCATGAAGTGTTGTGTTGTTGGCTGTAAAGAACAACACAGATCCCTACACTTAGGGCTGGATACCACCTTTGTTTTAAGCCATTTTCACCTGTGGTACATGCGCAGCGTAAGTATGGGTGGGGTGTGGCCAGCAACAGCTTCTTTGCATAAAATAACAGAGCCCTTAAACGGCTCATTTTGAAAAGGACTGAAACTCTCAAGAATAAAACTGGCGAGATCTCTTTATGTGGGAGTGATTTTGTGCAAAGAACGTAACATGTTTTGCGTAGGCTATAGACCTAATATAACTTGTTTAACAAGACAATATGTCCCCTTTAAAAAGCAAACATTATTAGTTCCCTAAAAGCTCTTTATGGTGGTGCAGGTTTGTTGTTTCACTACACATTGCCACCCCACACATTTAGCACTCAGCATTGGGAGTACGAATAATTATCATAATTTAGGGTTATTTAGATAAGGAGCAGTATGCCTGGACTGTGCATGTCTATGCATTTGGTGATTAGCTCTAAAGGACAGATACATTTGTCACTGTACATGAGGGAGAAAGAAAATTTCACTCTTGCATTGAAGTGATTCATTCAGTCATTAATGGGTTTTAACTGTATTCAGCATGGAAACTCATTATGGCAAAAGCATGATCATGCTGATAATTAAGTGATGGTGCACTCCATTTAATTTAATACTTACTTTGTGTGTTTATTGGTTTTTGTTTAATTATAGGGTTTATTGATTTGATTGCTCAGATCAATCAGACATTTATTAACTAAGGCTGTTAAACATGGGCGTCCTACGGTGGGGCTGGGGGCGGTTGGGGCAAAGCTATAGTCACCCTTGGTCAATGATCAATTATGTTAATTTTCTGAGATTATCTGTTGTGGCCAGATTAAAACAAAAATCTCGCTCAAAACAAAAAATGAAATTTTACAGCAGTGACAAATCTAAATGCCAGTGGATGCAAACTACTGTCAACTTTGACATTTTGAGAAATGGCTTCACAGAGCTAGATAGGCATGTTATTCTAATATTTTTATCAGGAAACATAATACCATGTGTACGCTATATGCCATGGTAGAGAGTTTATCAAATCCCCAGATGCAGTTACTCCCAGGGTTCCTTGCAGTTTCAGAATGCAATGAAATGCACAATGAAAAAAAAATGGACAAAACGTTGGCTCCACATAAATAACATGCCTATAATGTCAAACAATGATCCTTTAGATGCTACAGCAAATGGTGCTTCATCTTAAACCATCTATATGTTCCCTGGACATTCTACCAATAAGCTTTTTAATAATGTGTTTAGTATCTTAGCGTAGAACCTGTTGCATATTTTGAATAGCTCACTTAAGTGAGGCATTTTTCAGCACAGCAGAAAACTGCAGTATTTGATCCTCTTCAGAAAAAGCCTAAGTTTGAAGCTTCTGCTCTTAACAGTCAGTAACTACCTACACACAGATGGTTTATTTGATGACTGCAAATCAGGTTTTTCTTAATACCATAGCTTGTTAAACTACTTGATGCATTAAGCTGAATACAGATGCAATTAAAATAACTGTACTGGTGCTATTAGATGTGAGTGCAGCCTTCATCCAAGTTGAATACAACACTCTGTCATCCAGACTTGAGAATTGTGTTGGGCTCCCTGGAACACCCCTTAGGTGTTTTGTCTCAGTCGGCATTTTTGAATCAAAGAAAACTACCATGTCCTTTTGAGTCCTTCAAGGATCCATTCTTGGGCCTGTCCTGTTCAACCTGTGCATGCTCCATCTGTGCCAAATTCTTAAAGATAATAATGTTTCGCGTAAAATATCTCATATTAAATAAAGACAAAATGGAAATGGTATTGTTTGGAAATAAATAGGAAAGATGAATTTTCAGTGCACACCTGGAATCTAGAGCACTGAAGGTATCTACCAATGTAAAATGTCTTTGCATTAGTTTTAGTGACCTCATTTAAGCTATAACAAAGTTTTTTAAGCACCTTAAAAACAGCCAAAATTAGAGACTATGTGTCCGAACAAGACCATGCATTTCTCTCCTGCAGGGTTGATTATTGGAATGCTCTCCTCACTGAGATTCCTAAAAAGTCCATTATACAGGTTAAAAAGCCTTGAAACTAAACATGGTAAAATGGTTTCTCCATAAACTGCTTGTTGCTGGAACCAGCTGATTAAAATCAGATCTGTAGTTTTAAAAAGCTCCCAAAAACGGCACTTTGCTCCTATGCCTTCTTTTAAATATCTGCACGTCCATTGCACTTTTAATCTTCTCTTATTGATTTTCTATGCATTCTTTTATTTTTTATGGGAAGTGGGGCTTTGTTGTAGATCCTAAATCAAAAAGGGAGGCAGGTCCTGGCACGGCCAGCACTCACACCATCGCTGAAAGCCAGGAAGGGCTGAGTAGTGCACAAGTGGGATTTAGGCTGGGTAGGGAGGCAGTGATGGTGTAAACAGCAGTTGTCAACAATGGGATTTAGGTGGCTTAGGTCCTCTTTTATTTCAATGACAGTTTCAAAAAACACAGCAGGGTATAACTGGATTGCTGACCACTACTGTGTGTACATATACAGGTAATGGGACCACAGAATGGGAGAAAAATCAGGAGAAAAATCTATGACCTCAAACAAATTATTTGCTAATTGATTCAGTTATTTAAAAGTAAACATGGATTCAGTTATTTAAAAGTTAACATGGATTCAGTTATTTAAAAGTTAACATGTATTCAGTTATTTAAAATAAACATGGATTCAGTTATTTAAAATGGACATGGATTCCGTTTTTTTTTTAAGTTAACATGGATTCCGGTTTTTTTAAGTTAACATGGATTCAGGTATTTAAAAGTTAACATGTCTTAAATTAAAATTATATCCTATTCTGAAAATAGTACAACACATCTAGACCAGACTTTTGATTTTGCTTGTAAAGATATTGTTATTCATTTTATTCCCTCTACAAGAAAAAACTTTAATTTAAGGCAGTATGTTTTGCTTAAGTTGGTCATTTAAAGAAATCTTAAGTAAAATCTCACTCTGCAATCAAGATATTTAATGGCAAATGACAAAAAAATAAAAACCTTAATTTTTCATTTCAAGGCAAGGGGTATTTTTTCTCTGATCCACATATTTTTTCATTATTTTATTCAGTTTTAAATCTTACTCGACAATCTAGAGGGCAGTGCAAAATGTTTGCTTATTTAATCTATTTTTTTTAAATTAAGTTTCGCTTGTCTCATTGGCAGATTTTTGATTAACATGAGGATTTTGTAGTTTTTTCCCAGTGTAATATTTGATCTAGCATTTCCTTCTTAAAATCTGAGCAGTGTTGACAGTGGATAGGCCACACAAACAAAACATTGCAATAGTGAGATGATGAGCAGTTTAATATAATTCTTTTAAAGGAGCATTCTGAAAGAATCTTCCCTGCACAGATACAGGGGGGTCCCAGTGTGGATGTACTCTAGGACACACCATTTGTATTAAACACTTCACTTTATGTGTCATTTCCTGGTCCTAATTAAGCAATTCAGGAGGACAATGCAGCCGTAATTAGTGATTAGCTGAATCTTGAGCATTTTATGCTTTTCAAAGCATGTCATTCTTGTTCTGTCCTGGAACACAAGCGTTTATCCTGATGAATGGCTGTACATTGACTGAGCACTAATTACACAGCACTCATAATATAGATGCCTGTTTAGGTGTTATTCTTACCCATGAGTTGTTTAAAACTGATTAAAGCACAGTAATTAAGTATAATTAAAAGCCCTAAAGGAAGAATTGCATATAACACAATCATTCGGCATGAATTTATTTGGTCTTTTAGCTTCAGGCAGAGAGGGCAGCTGTATAATTTTTGAATTTTAATCGTTCACAAGGACCGCAGAGCATCGCTAACTCACCCAGTGTATGAATTTCCAGGAGATCTAAGCTGCTCTTACGCTCAAAGTGGATTTTAGGGGTCCCCATAAAACTCACGGAACTTTAGGACACTGAAATTACAGACAAAAAAAAGAAAGGAAATAAGTATAATTATATTTTTATGTTTTAATGGTATCCTCCAAAACCTGGATGTGGACTAAGCCTATTGTAACGTGACTGACCATTGTAAAGCCTTTTCAATCTAAAGATCAAGCAAAATTTGGGTCCAGGATACGCAGAACTTGCAAACCAGATTCCACTATGGACTTAGTCCGGTGACTTTCGGGGTCAGGAAAATAAAAATAATTTAAAAAGAGCAACAAATCAACCTGAATTCATTTCATTTCATGGTATCCAGAGTTTGTCACCCATCCAGTGGTGCAGTCCTGCCAACTGGGAACGCAGTGCAGTCATTTATCACTCAGCGGTCCAGTCTGGTACTCATCCAGTGTTCTTCATACCACCTGAAGATCCCTGCTGCTTTTTTTAAAATCAGTGCCCACCCAAATGAATGTTTCTCATATTGCCAGTATAATGATCCTCAGAACACTTCTTTCAGCAAGTTCTTCCATTCTAGAGATCCAATACTACAAGGGAATGCCAATAGCTTGGTGAAGAAGCCTGCTTAACTTTAATGAGAGTTTTACTTGTCAGGTCAGTTATTGGCTATCAAATAACATTAAATAGATGAAAAACTTCCAAACATGAGAACTTCCAAAACAGAAATTCGACAAAAGGGTCATGCCAGTAAATGCAGACCTTTCACTGAAGGCTAATGACCAGAAATACACACAGCCGTAATAAACCTACTTTGAAAATACTGTGCATAATTACAAAACCCATTTTGGGAGCTCCCACCAAATCTCTTTATCCAACAAAATATGCATAATGTCCACATCTAATTTTCCAAATGAGTTCTCAAAATGAGCATATATTAACAGGCTATGTTATGCTATACATATTTGCTAACCCTGCAGCCTGTAGCTTTCCAAACCAGAAATCTTGGCCAATTTTGTGACAACAAAATAATTTTGCCTAACGACATCTACTCGATTGGACGGCAGCACCCGGAAACAAATTATTTTTAAAGCTGCTGACTGGATGTGTCACAGATGACTAGGAGTACCACCATACCCACAGGATCTTATTGTTTCATTCATGTATTCAGCCCTCCAGGCAGTTTCATTTGAAGAAAAAAAAGCATACTTAAGTCATTTTTGATTAAGGTAGGTTCTTCTTTACATGGTAACCACTATTCTGACATTTCAGCCTCTGCCTCAGGCTTTTTTTTTTCCCCCAGCAATGAGCAAACGGCGCATTGTTTCCTAATGAATAAACTGACTGTACTCAACAAGGAACTGTAACAGGATGGTTATTATGTGAGATTCAACCACAATGGCCATACAGGTAATAAGCTGTATCTAAGCGGTTTCTATTATACATCTTTTCTTATATAAAAAAACAGAGCACATACATGTGTATGTACTTACTTGTGTATTAACCTCTGGCTGTTTTCTTTTGACCTTTGTTAAGGTGTGTAACTTAGCTAGCAGTAATGTTTTGAGTATACCTTATCAGGTATGAAGGACCGATGTGGACTACTTTACATAAATGTTGTAAACTTAAATGTAAATGTAAATGTAAGCATTTCCTGATGGAGGAAGCTTTTGATGGTGCTTACTGACTAGAAACCATAAGCTCCATTTGGAAAATTACCTCTCCAGCCTCTTGAGATATGCTGTGTCTGTCAAGCTCCATGCTTCCTCTGGTGATCGCTGTGTAGGAATTTGAGGGGAGGGTGGTGTTGATGGTTGTTGGGTGGGGTGGGGGGTTGGTAATCTGTCTCAATTCATAAAAAAGAAGAGGACTGCTGGAGACAGACTTCCTCCCCCAGCAAGAGAAACTACAAAAGCTAACTGTGACTCTTGCACAGTGGACTAGCATGCTTATGCTAAATTCCTCAAATGCTAATCTGTCACAGATGGTGGCTATGTTTGTCACTGGACCTGGAAACAAGCTCTTGACTGTAATGATAAAGCTCCTAGTCCTCTTACGTGGTAATGCAAAGAGATGAAAGACTAATTTGGTGACTAGTAGAGCAAAATGCACAGCCAGCCAATGCCTTGAAAGCTGAGGTATCTACCTCTGCGACAGAGCTCCGAGAGCAGCATCTACTGGGCTGGAAATGAGCATTTCGAGCTCTCTAGCACACGGGCAGATCGGCAAATATGCTTTGCACCGCCGTTCCACCTAATGCTGTAATCTGAGCGATTTCAACCAATTCAGCAAAACTCATCTATGGCAGCCTCTTCGGAAAGTGAATTTTTATCAAAAGATGCAATTTTGCTTACTGTGGCGTGATGACAATGAGATCTACCGGCCCATAATGCTACTGAACAGTGTCAGCATTCATTCCTACTGCCATTTCCCAAATTGCATGCAGGCAATAGAAGGATGCCTCGCAAATATTAACTCAGTTTCGGCGCTTAAACCTGCACTTCACCCGACTTTACCAGGAATCCCTCTCTGATCAAATCCACTCCTGCCGAAATATCAGTCCTCCAAACAGTCCAGACATCCATCAGGCAGCGGAGGGTAAAACAGGGAGCTTCATTATCCAAACCCTACTCATCTTTATTTCATGGTTGGCAGACATAAGAAGGCCAGGGAGCTTGAATATGACAGGGTGAATTTCCACATGAATTATTTCTGCGATTACAATGCCCGCGGTGCTGGGTATACCACACCATTCCTAGTTTACTCTCGCTTTCTCTCTCTGCTTCACTAATCCCCCCAGGGTGGGACAGAGCACTTGCAGCTGATGCTAAGCCTGATTACATGGCTCACAGGTTCCCAAACACTGGGAAGTGGGTCTGGGAGTGTTACCAGTCCATGGTCCAGTTGCAGTAGAAGTGCCCTTACTGTGGATATTTAATTAACATTATTAGTCATATTATTGTAATCTTAAGAATATAATAATATAACATTGTCATTTGTACACTTTCATAACCTTTTTTTCTGTCAATTCTTTGACCATACATGCAATTTTAGCATTGCAAACAGATACACTGGCTTTGTGGGGTCACAAAAACTGTCACATATGTGTTTTTTTCAGCCTATGGCAGTTTAGCTTTACTCATTCACGATATTTCAGTCCACAGTGCACTTTGAACAAAGCATGACACAGTTCAGCCAGTCAGAGATCATTTCAATATCAGTACATATTTATATTGAGCAGATTTAAAAAGAGCAGCAAAAATAGACTAATTTAATCTTTGGAAAATAATTGTGACTGGTTTGAGGTGAATAAAACCAGTGGACAAGTGGAAAGTAGGATATTAGTACTTTATTTTGTTGTTACATTTTAAAGAATTTGAAAGAAAGTGTGTCTCTTAGGTCTGTACGGTCTCCTGAGTGGGTGTAGGTCACTGATTTCAGCAGAAAAGTAAAGAAGTAAACAATGAATAAACTGACATTATTAAAAAATGTCAAAAAGGCCAAAAATGAGAAGAGTGATACAATTAAAAATATGCAGCTTAAGCTGTTCCCACTTTCTGCTGTACACTTACATTTACCAGAACATTCAATATATTTGTTTATGTTTTGTTGTGTTTCATTGTCCTGTTGACTGTTAATGTTAAACAAAACTTAAAAAGTTACTCAGTATTGGACAACTGTGTTCCTCCTCGAATTCATCTGTGTGTGACGTCACACACACACACACACACACACACATGTTTAACAACTTCTTTTATATGACTTTTTTTTGTCTGATCTATTTGGGCCTAAAAAACACCTTACAATTTAAATTTCTTTGAATGTATTTTTAATTTCCCAACATTTTGCATTTGCTGCACTTCTTGTAGGTCTTGCCATTGCAGTCCTTGTTCCCAGCATGCAAACCCAGCACAGGAAGCCCAGGATGTCCTCTAAAGAATGATATAGTGCTTGATGGGGTAACTCCAAATACTTAAGGAAGATACAAGTGGACAAAATGTCAGTTATAAAGGATATAATTGAATTGGCCGGATCTCAGGAGGATATATATATAAATAAATGTTTCAGTATCAAATCTTCTGCTTCTGTTACTCACAGCCCACCTACCACATGTTTTATCATTTTTTTCTTTACTGCTTCTATCACTTTAAAATGGTGTTTAATCTGTAGGAGGGAGGTCCACTAGGACCACTCTCATGAGGAAAATAGAACATAACCTACAAATCGATTCAGGAGAGGACAACCTAAAGGTCGTTTATATTGGCTGGGCCGCAATATTTGTTAAACCTAATGTGGAGTGTAAAGAAACAAAGTTTTAGGAGGAACTGGTATTTGATATAGAAAGACATGAGGACACACAATGACATTAGAGCATGTGGTCCTTAACGTGTGGATGCCCCATTTCAAATTTCAAATCAGAAACAATTATTTTTTTCCTCAATCTGTAAAAAAAAAATAGTGTTGCATCTAACAATGATTATCTCTTCTATTAATCAGAATACAATTAAACAAACATTTAAAATAAAAAACATTCTAGTAATTGTATTCATAAATCGAAATGCTATTCCAAAATGACAATATTTACATATTTCATTTCATTTATTTTGCTTTTGAAGTAACAGATCCTGCTGTTCATCCATGAATCGAATATGTCTTCATGTGCTCCTGTCTCATGAAGTAACCACCTCTGTGAAACAGCATCCAGGAATATGGACACATTGTATAAAAACTGAAATTCATCACCAAGAATGACCTCCGCCCAGGTAGAGGTAGCTCAGTGGGTAGGGTACATGCCTCTGTACCAACCGGTCATTGGTTTGAATCCTACTTTCAGCACACCTCCACTGGGTCCCTGAGCAAGACACTTAACCCTGGGTTGCTCAATTGAGACTGCCCCCTGTAGTTAGGGAATGGAATTCGTTTTGGATAAAAGTGTCTGCTACATGCAGTAAATGTAAATTATAAATGAACTTTACAAATTTCATTGATTATTGGCACCAAAACTGGCAGAAAAATGCCATTTGTTTAAATTTAAAGCAGAACTTAATGCGGAAGTCTTACAACCGAATCTCAGAGCCTCCCAAGACAGTCCACTCTCTATGTATTGAGCTAAGTTGTGCATTTATAAAATACCCTAAAAAGTGCAGTGGCCAGACACTTGCTACCATGATCTCTGCAGCTGTTCAAAAAGTACATACACTGTCAGCGTCGAGGGAGCTAGCCCACGACTCTGATTTACCTCGAAGCGCGCAGGGAAGGACAGACAGCCGGGATTCCATGTTCAGGGTTTTATTTAGAGTTGAAAACAAAAGAGTAAATCAAACAAGGCGCAGGGGCCGGCAGGAAGAACAGGAACAACACACATGGAATGGTGAGGCGAAGTGTGGCGATGGACACATGAGGCAGAATGAAATGAAACAGACTTATATACTAAACTAAATGGGATCTAACCATGGGACAGCTGGAACTGATAAGACACGTGATATACACCGACATCATGTGACATAGACACGTGATAACAGCAACAAAACAGAATAGGGTGTCACAATAAAGGCCCTATGATACACAAACAGAAAAGAAAAACAAATGAAAAAGCAGTGGCCCAAAACAGCCACTGGCCGAACCGTGACATACACCCATGATGTGCGTGATGGAATTGATGACGATGGTGACAGCATATCATCCTAGCTGCTCAGCCCAAATGTATATTTATGTCATGCAAATTTTTGCCATGGATCTCTAAATGGCTGAGCCATTTGGCTCTCGGGTTTTACAGTCACATCCAGCCTATATTGATATTTTGACTAGACAGATAAGGGCTCTAAATCCAGCTTCACTCGACGTTAATATAAATTTTGTCCTAAAAGTAATCCTGGAGCCCAGGAAGTCTTGACAGTCTCAGGAGACCCAAAAATTTGATTGATATCCGGAAGCAATTACTTGAGTGGCTCATTTCTCTCCCCTACCCCTCCAAAACTCCTCCATCAGGAAGGGTCAGGCCACAGTGCCATAAACAGAGAGGTAGTGATGCACACACATCCTGAGCAATCTGCTTTTTTTGTCCTCGCACCCACTGTTACTCTTGTTACCTGTTTTAAAACCTGTATTTTTCAAAGACAGAACTGGTCCAAATCAAGCAGCAATATCAGACAGCAAACCAACAAATTAAGTAGCAGTATGTTCACAGTTGCCATTTCCACTTGCTTTTCAACTTCTTCTTTGTGCTCTTTGCATCTTATATGCTCTTTACGGGTATGTTGGTTTGACATGTTTAATGGAGTATTCCATCTTGTTTTGCAGTGTCATTTATGGTGTGAAAGGGTTTATTGTGGTGAAATGTGAAAATTTGATGAATGGAACCAGGGGTCTACATGAGAATAATAACCATGTTATTTGGAGTGTCTTTTATTTAATTCTGTATGTAATGCTGTTGGTGAAATATATTTTTATTTGGGATAATGTGGGTGCTCCTTTGCCTTAGAGTCATTTCGAGTCCACATGTAAACTCAAAAATACCTACTTTGGCGGGAGTTTTTAAAAACCTTCATTTTCAGTGACGTAAAACGCTGTTTACATGTGGAAGAAAGGCCAAAACACACAAAAAAACCTCAGTTTTCAGAAATACCCATGTACGTGTGGACAAGGCCTGAAACTATCACAAAACAATGTCTCAGGCATCCATGGCAACCAGCTGGCACACCAAAGGAACCATCTAGCAACCCTCCAGAGATGTCTTTGCAAGAACCTAACAACATCTTTTCAATCACCTGGGTCAATACGACCAAGTTACCTCCTTGCCACATCCTCCCAATCACCTGGAACAACTTACTGATTCAAATGCAACCCTCTCCAATAATAATACAACTACCAGGTAACACCCAGGCAACCACCACAGACTTGCTGGAACTGTGCAACCAATTTCTCGTCATTTGAGATGTATAGGTTTTTCCCCCCCAAATGAATCTGTTTATCACGTTTTTAGTGTCATTTTTCATATTATCCTACCACTAAATAAAATTATTTTTTTACTTTGTTTTATTTACTTTTCAATACTTTATAAAGGGCTTAAAAAAATACAATTTTTTTTCTGCAGGCCCTTTCCCTTTATCCTTTATGCAGGCTACATTTCACATGCAACAGCCCATTTCAAATGTATTCAACATATCAAGGGACCATTCCAGCAAGCTAATTGCAAAGGTAACGGCTTTCAGACACTGCTGAGGCCATCACAGTAACTACATTGACAGCTTGGGAGCCAATTACCAATACAGAGCTTTAGTGGAGGGCTGCAGGATCAATAGATTTCGTTGTCTGATTTCACCCCAGACAACGGCTCCTCACTAAAATGGTGGCTGCTACATCCCATTGACAGTTAGAGGCAGGCTTGTCCTGTGGGATGGATGAGCTGCGACTAAACATATGACCAATAGGCTTTGTGTGAATCAGTTTTTCTATTGTGAGCAATGCTAATTTCAGGGTCAGGGGGCCCAAGTACTGTCACCTGCAGTGCTTTAGTTTCGCATGCAAAAGCAAGGTGATCTCTAGACTAACACTAATGTATTCAGTGCTAACTACATTTACTTAACCTTTTTTTCAGTAGCTACATTAAATCCAGTCCTTGGCTGCAGCTCCTGCATGTGTCCCTTCCAGGCATTTCCCCGTCATCTGTACAGCCTCATGTCCACAGTTACCTCCAGGATTAATGGGTGGAGGTTGTGTTCAAATTTCCACCAGAAAATCTATAACCACAAATATGACCATCATTTTCATATTGATTATTGAGGTCAGAGAGATGATGATACCAAGGTTGATGAACCCTAGATACATCCATAGTCCATTTTATTAGAAACCTCTACCTTGTACTTCCACTTCTCTTGCCTATTTGTGGGCAGAACCAACTTTGTACTTCTTCTCTCTGGCAGCATATATATCGTCACTGTCCAGCGGAAACCTCATAACTCTTTTGGTCTTTGTTGTTTTTTTTTCATAAATTGATACTATCAGTCTGTCGCCACACGCAATTTAGAAATTATTAACCAATGAAAAGTGTTGAAAATAGTTATACCAATTTTGATGACACTGTATTCATTTATTTACATACATAGAAAGATACATAGTTTTTTTATTTTCTTGGACATATGAGGTTTTGGCCGGACAGCAACAAAATAGAATTAAATACTGGCCTTCAGTTAAATCAGTCTACCAACAACACTGTTGGTGTCCTACACAAAAAACAGACCCCTCCTCCACCTATTTGTTTCCAATCGCTGCAAACATTAACTAGAAACTCACAATTAAGTGTAAAAAACGTTTCGGTATAAACTAGACTTTTCAGATGTTCCCTGAGAGTTAACACAAAAATGCTCTCAGAGATTTTGGACTTGTACCTTAGAATTTTGAGACTCAAATTGAACTCTCACCAGAGACTCAGGACTTGACTCAGAACACTAAAGAAATTTGACTTGAATTTGTAATTGGCTAAGAACTTCACTTCATTTTATACACACTATCCTACATCAGGGATCTACAAGACACAAAAACACAAAGGGTAGTTTTTCAAAACAAACCCTTTTAAAATCTGACTTCCTCTCCAAATGCAGGATTCTCCATAAAAACTGCCAAGATATTTAATATATCTTTAAGAGTACAGTCCTCAAATGGTGACAGTCTGTCATGTTGTTCCCAGTGACTCCATTTGATTTGAGTACATTTACCGTAGTAGCCTGCTATCAGACATGTTTCGCAGAGGAGCCGAAAGCCTCGCCGCATGCCATTTTCCCATGGGTCCCAGGGCATGGAAGAGTTGCAGAGTATCATAAAATCAACATCAACGACAATCACCAGAAACATACGCTCTCGTGGAGCAAGCCAACAGCTGCTGTGATCACTTGGACTAGTCCCTTTTGTCAGCTGTGACAGGGGAAAAAAAGACAAAACCACAGCTGGTATGCAGTCACACACATCATTCATGAGTGTGTACATGCAATTTTCTGTGGGGATGCAGCCAAGTCTCTAGAAATATGCAGCCTTACAGCGGGTTCTTTGGCACCTTCACTCTCATACACACACAAACACACACACACATACACACACACACACACACACACACACACACAGGTTTTCTTTTGCTGCAGTATGAATGTTGCTCATGCATTTCGGCCTCCTGGTAGTAAACCATCCATTTATGATTACTACACACATGAAACGCTGTTTGTGTACATGAAGTGCCCGAAACCCCAACTGGTTATGGCAAGTGTCTGTCTGAGATTGCGGGTGAAATATCCTGGCAAGTCTCCAGAGTTCATGAGTCGTGTTATTCGCTCAGTGTACAGGCTGCTCTCGCTCAGCGCAGCAGAAAACACGCAACATGAGAGCTACAGCAGTGTGGAAAGTCCGATGGGTCAGCAGTGTGTGTGGGAGTCACGCGGAGCTCACTTTAGCCCTGCAGGTGTGTGAAGTGTACAGAAAAAAGTGACCAGCGAATGAAGATCAGTAAAATCATTTAAGATAACATAAAATAAGACAAACCTTTATTAGTCCCACATGTTGAAAATTGCTTAATAATGGTAGAAAGTGGACTGTACTAAGTTAAGAGTGGCAAAATTAAGAAAAACAATAGAATAGAATTAATAACAAAATGTCACAATATAGTATAAAATAAAAATCAAATATCCAGTCTAAGTATATAAATCTAGGAATATGATTATGCATGACTGTAGACAAAATTATAGACAAAATTGCACATTTGCTATAAAATACACAGTATGGTATCTCAGCATACACACACCGCTGGAAATCCGAGCAGCCAGTCTCTTCACGGAGCACCCAAACCCCACCCCCACAGCAACCCCGCCCCCATGTCCAAGACCCGCCCCCATGCGTTCCCCTCACATTATCAATGCTTCAGACGCCCCTGGCTACATTGCCCATGGTCTGGTGGCTGTTAAACAATTTGTGTACAAATTAGATTTTGTGGATGCACAAATTGGCTACTAAGTAGAAGCACGAGGAAGGTATTTCTGATAACCAAGTCTTTTGTTTAGTAGAATGGGTTTACATAGCCTTATCAGGCTAACAATTTGAATTCATAACACGTTATTTCCTAGAATGATGTCTTGATTGTTATTAATAAAGCAAAACCTTGAATAGGTGAAAAGGTTTGGCTTGTACAGTACAGTAGGAGCTAAACCGGAACCATGATAACCAAATCAGTTTACAGAAAGGAAAGAGAGCCGAGCCGGTCGGTTGCCCAGAGCATTTGGGCAATGGGCGTAAATTCCTCTGATGGCAGGTTTGCTAAAAGCAACAAGACATCTCCCTCGCCCCAAACGTGACACCAGCAGATTGTATGACAACACAAGCCATCTATTCTCCCCAGAGCGAGCTGATGGAACAAGACGTTTTAATTCAGTGGGGTTCAAAGAGCGCACTCCTCGGCTCCTCGGCTGCCACACCGCGTCCGTCTACTCTCAGTTCCTCGGTGTATTTGGCAGAATATGTTGGCAAAACAGCCTGAACAGCGTAAAACAGGAAACCATGCTCTGATTGGTCTGCCACGTTGCAACTCCTGCCATCTCGCTCCGTTACTTCATGATTTGGAGTGACACTGGACTCGCTTCAGAAGCTTATGGTGGCCTAGGAGGCATAATGCTGCGATGAGGGAGGAGCAAGTGTTTTAACCCTCTGAGGTATAAGGCCCTTCTTGCACTTTGTAGCAATTTGCTACACCTTTACATTTTTAAGGGTTTCTTCTAACTAAATGAAACTTCGCCACAGTGATAAATATCGTTACAGTCTTGAAATCCATAGCTATAATAATATGCAAGTAAAGTGAATATAATAAATTTATTTAGATATTGTGTAAAGATAACTAAACCCTAAATATGTCTGACCAAGACTTTTGAAGTTTGCACCTTGTAAACATATGTGTTTGCTGCAAAAAGGTAAGGAACGCATTTAGAAATGTTATATCGTTTTACTACAATGTGTGAAAAAGTCAGACTACGATTTTCCCTCTGCTCTTTCACATGGTCCTCCAACTTATAACAAAGCCATTACACCTTTAATGCTAGCAGTTGCTGCCTTTTATTTTAATCTTTCCATGATCTGTTTCTAATTGTATTCACAAGTCCCCCCAAACTTCTTATGCACACTATTTTAAACCAGCGAAAAACTTGTTTTTCGAAGGCAAACATTTTTTAGGAGATTTTAAACTGTCATTGTAATAGCATTCACCGCTACAGACAATTTCAAATGGCTATGTTCTTAGGAGATTTTAATTCTGCTTCGACCAATACCCTGCTGCTTTGGCTTTTACTGATCTCTGAGTGGACAGCTCATCAAAAAGGAGTGACACATGACAGCAATGTCAGCTATCTACTGTTAGCTAACTCGCGAATAGCTAACTAAAGCTGCACTGTCACAAACCATGCCAGTTATTCCTGCTTTTTTAAATTACAGATCAGTATAGTATGATATGATATTTTCACTTACTATTAACTGTAGATAAGTCAGCTTACTAATTGCTTTTAGCTTAGCACAGTTTCCTACAAATCACCCTATCACCACAAGCATGCTAGTTTCTTCAGATATAATTATGTCCACTACTCTATATTTGTGGCTACTTGTTTGCTAACTGTACCAGTTTCCACTGATCACCATCTCATTTTGCAAGGCAACAGTAATTGCAACTGTAAATAGCCCCCTGTCTTTAAATAAAAATAAAAAAAACTTACCAAACTGGACATTTCTTCCCTCACCATCTAAACTACCATAATGGGCAAATAAGCACATGAACAAAACCTACCTCACACCCCAGTGGCCTCTTTTATAACTTTCTTGACAAAATCGATATTAAGCTTTTCCATAGCAATGGTAATTGTGGTCTGATTGTGCTCAGAATGCAATCTGACACATCCAACAATTACAGCAGCATGGAATTCATTTTATACAGTGGCACATGCTACAATTCCATAACTAATATGGACATGCATACACTCACTACGCTGGAGGCAAAGACGTTTGGTAAGTTAGGTTTACTGTTGCAGCATTTACTTGTAATGAGCTTAATGAGACACTCTTATTTTTTGATGTTTTTTTTCTCGGTTGGAACAGTTTGTAGGATTGTGCATCTGGTGATGGGGAGATTGCCAAAATCAAAGATGATAAACGTATCACTGGCTCCATGTTTTGTTCCAGTGGACTTTATGGATAAAAGCTCTGGGACTGCCTGATACATCATCTAGTGCAGCGAAACAGATTAACCTTTACGAATTCCAAATCTTGGAGCAGTTTGGTTTTACCTCTGTGAACCAATTAAAGTCTCATAGCAATGTCACAAAGATGTTACAGCCTAAAAATAGCTAAAAGTCTGAATTAATCTTCTTTATTCACATGCTTGATTATGCACTGTAGCAGATCTCTGGTAGATGTGAATAGCTGTTTTTTGGAAGCTGGTAAGATCTGAGAGGAAGAATGATTGGTTATCTTTCACAGGTCACCTATGAAATGTCAAAGAAAATTTTAAACATTTTTCAGTCGTAGGATTTCAAGGTAAATCTGTTGCCATGTAAGTGGAATAGATTAACCATGTAAACCACAGCTATGAGAGTGAATTGTGAGAGTGAATTGTACCCAAATGGTATGCCTTTTCAAGTATTGTTGATATCTGTTTTAGCCAACTTTCATCCCTTTCATGTCAAGCTGGTGTGCAAAGTATAGAGCTTTTTCAACAGAGCAGTTCAGCTTGGGGTGCAGGAACAGAGATGCTTGGCAATATATTTCACTGCTTGTGGTTCTCTGCTGTTTCTGCTCTTTTCAGATCATCCTGCAGCTCTTCTTTCTTAATTTCCTTATCGTTAGTTCAAGAGATCATTTCCAGAGACGAAAAGTTGCAATTCTATGAAATTTCCAATTGCTTTTACTGAATTAATTGTACTGAAAGAGATGTAAATACCTCCTGCTGCGTGATATGTTCCCAATGGCTTATAATGAAACAAAGTGCAACTTTGGTGTGAGGTTTATTTTTGCAGTATTTTTATGTAGTGTTATTAAGTAGTTATTAATATGTAGTGATCATTAATATTTAGTGACACAATGCCCCCCTCCCCCCCTCCCAAACCCCATTCACATAATTCACTCTCACGAATGTGGCTAGGTGCCATTCGACTATTCATTTACCCCATGAGATTCTGAAAAATACAAAAGACACCAGTTCATCACTTTAAATAGTTCACTTCTAATCTTTCAGAAGTCCATCTCTCAATTTAGGCAGGAGATTTTTTCCTTCCACCTTGTCAGTGTGGAGTCTGCCCTCATTAATTAAATAAATCAGTCTGATTATTTGAACAGTCTCATTAGGATAATCAAATCATACATATTACATTTGTTCCTTTATAACAAAAGAGGGTAATATTAATCATTTGAATTCCGAAGGTTGTTCTACATTACAATAACTGAAATATTTAAACACAAGCTATTTCTAGAACACAAATATGCAATCAACCATCAGAGTATTTATAGTATTAAGGAAAAGAGTTATTGAGTGATTTAATGACTGAAAGTATGACTGAACGTGCACTGTGCATGTCTGAGTGTGTGTGTGTGTGTTTTCTTGTGCCCACATTTGTGAGAGAAAGAGAGAGGGAGCAAAAGAGATAGAGAGTACACGAGGAGTTTCTGTTCCTGTCAACATGCGCAGACAGAGAACGAAAAATGGTGCAAGTTTTAATAGTAAAGCTGCTTCTCGCAGAGAAAAATGAAAAACTGTCAATTTCTTAACAGGATGTTGTAGTGAACTACACTGTATGTTTATGAGATCAGCAGAGATTTTATCTAGTCTGTGTGTTTTAAACTGAGAATGACTTCAGCCTTATAAAACAAATCGTGTTTAGCTTTATGAATGCCAACAGTAATGAGATGGTCTACATGGACAAAGTGAAGAACCTGGCTGGTGCTGGACTTCAGAATGAGACAGTAGTGAGAATACAAGCCCCTCGACATAAACGGAGCTGCAGTGGAGAGGGAGCTGTCCTTTTTTCTCAGGTCTGACATGGACCGCTCACGTTCAGGTCCAGTCCAAAAAGGCTATGCAGCACCTGTACCACCTCCAACAACTGAGGAAGTTCTGGAGTCTCTCCAGTGATCCTCAGGACTTTCTATTCAGGTGCTGTGTAGAGTATCCTCACACAGAACAGCACATCCTGGTATGGGAATAGCTGTTTTCAGGACCGAACATCTCTCCAGAACCTGATCCATGCAGCAGAAGGCTCTCCTTTCCTACAGGATATGTTGGTCCAGATCATGTTGGTCCAGACTCTTCTCGCCCCAGTAACGGACTGTTTTAATTTCAATCAGGCAGAAGGTTCCACACCATCAGGGTCAAAACAGAGAAACTCAAGAGAAGCCTCTATCCTCAGGCCATTCAAGTCCAGAACTAGAACGTGCCCCCACTCCCCTCATAGCATAATGGACTGAAACAGGACCTCATATCATATTCATTGTCATATTTCAGAATGTTCACTGTCATATTCGTTATTATATTGGATTCATTATTACATCACCCACTGCTAAACTGTACATGCTTCTTATTACTCTGGTCACACAGTTACATTACACTGTTTACATTACTCTGGCCACACTGTTTACATTACTCTGGCCACACTGTTTACATTACTCTGGCCACACTGTCTACATTACTCTGGCCACACTGTTTACATTACTCTGGCCACACTGTTTACATTACTCTGGCCACACTGTCTACATTAC